>JADBJO010035783.1:7500-11837 GCA_016801955.1 Conus betulinus | reverse complement strand
GAGAGAGAGAGACCCGACAGAGAGATAGATGCGAAAGAGGAGAGAGAGAGATATAGAGAGAAGAGAGAGAGGAAGAGAGAGAGACAGAGCGGACACCGACAGACACCTGTAGGACTGGAATGTGTAAAGCAAGTTTTTTTTTTTTTTTTGCTTTAGTTTGGTTGGTCATGGACCATAGTACCTAGAAACCAGCGGGTTTTTTTCCAATTTTCCCACCTACGTACCCTCTCGGGAACCCCCTTCGGCAGCGCCCCGTGACGGCACCGACCTTAAACGTACTTTTTTTTTTTACAAATCATCTATTTTCATGACCTTGGAGTCATTCTAGAGTTTTTTGATGGTGCTGAGTTGACTGTGGACATTTTCAGGTCAATCCAAAATGGACATCACTGATTTCCACCTGTATGCTGTATGTATGGGATGTGCCACAATGACGCCCCGTATGGACCTTAACCCATATGTCTAACTTCTCAACTTTTTTTCCTTCATTACATATACCGTAACGGTTTTCGTTGGCAAAGCCTACAAGCGAGGAGTGGAGTTTCCATTCGATGATGAGCCTTGCTATTAGGATGATGAATCTTGATTCCAAGTTTCTCCTGCCCTGTTCACCTGGAACCTCTTCGTGCACAACGTGATGCCTTCAAAAAAAGCCTTGCATGCACGCAGCCCAGACATGGTCAAGATTTATGACGACATTCATCAGTCCTGGTACCTTCCAGAGAGATCTGAAACCACTAGAAGCCAGTGAAGAGAATGGAGAGATGTCCCAGTTTCCTAACATAGGCGCCTGGAGCAGGTCGAAAGTATCTTGCATTGCATCGCATCAGTTCCTGTCACGCTGGTGAATTGTTTGAAGGCCACTCGGCCTGCATTGGAGAACCTCATCAAGTACTTTTTCTTGCACATGACCTCCTGAGCTATGCCCGCCTCATGCATGCCAGTCCACTTAGCTCAGATGAATGGCCTTGGAAAAGAGATGACCCCAGCCCACATGGCAAGCGCTGAATGTCAGGAGATTTTGTTGTGGCAAAATCAGAAGTCTCCATCACTGCACTGTTCACTTGCCCCCAGGCCCTGGAACAAGAGATCAAAGATTTGAAGCGTCATGGGGGGATTTGTTGGCCTCAGTCAAGATGATACAGCTCTTGATTCGACTCGTCACCCACAAGCCCCTCGCCTTACTCACATGGTGGACAACAGTTTTTCATCAGTGACTTTCCCAGTCTTTTTCCACGCGATGCGAAACACTACCAGCTGTATGGGAGACCTGGTTGTGAGGATTGTCACAAACGCCGCTAGCGCTGAAAACTCCGCTACTCATTCTTATCGAAAAGCACTGTGCCAGCAACCCCTTTGCAGACAGACCCCCTCTGAAGAACCTAGGTTTTTTGTTCAGTTCTTGTACAAGAAATGCCATGCCCAAAGGATATTATTTGCATTAGTGCACAAAAAAGGTAAAAGCCGGCTTCCAAGTTATTGTGTTGTGTCCTGGAAAGACTGCTCAATACCTCAAAAAATGGGGTGTTTGGGCGGATCTCATTGAAGAAGATGAAGCTGAAAAGACTTCTTTCTCTCAAGAACTGATGGAGAAAACCAAGGGGTTTTTGGTCGGGTCCCAAAAGGTTGATCAACAAATTGCGCGAGGAGCATGAACTGCTTTGGAAGATTCATGATCAAACTGCAGTGCCAGACCTCAGCTGGTTGCCAAAGCCCGGAAGACTCTGTGGGGAACTTTGAAATGTCGGTGGTGCCACGCTCCCTCTGTGATGCAGTGGATCACCTGTACGTACCTGCAGACAAGGCCAGTCCATGCATAGCATTGAAGAGGTAAAGCCCCCTTCAGATAACTCTCTTTCCTTCCCTTGGCAACAATAATCCAGACGACCTCTCTTTTCCCCTTGCCACAGACCCCCGCCGGCATAAACCTTCTAGTTCTCATTGGTGGAGGCTTTATTGGCTTGTGTACTCCAGAGCATGAGGAAACGCCATCCTATTGAAGAACCTCTCTGATCTCAGCAGCAAGCTTTTTCATCAAGCGCATCGGAGACCCTGATGCTGGGCTACACAGAAAGATCACACCCTTTTTGTGGGACCGACCCGATACTTGGATAAATCGGCTGAAAAACCAAGACCAGACAGAGAGAGTAAGAGCAGCAACAGCTACGGTTTTTTTTGAGATCCACCCAGAAAATGAAGGCGGACAATGTTTCCTCATCCATAGAGCTTCCTGTCTCTGCGTCCAAGACCAAAGAGAGAATATAACTTGCACCGCTTGCTCCACGGTTTTTCGATTACACTTTTTGCCAGCATATACAGCTGCGAAGCTGGTCGTTGTATGCGGCAGCAAGATCAAAGTCTCAACTTTTGAAGAAGATCACTCGCATGAGGGAAGCTGACACCCCTGATTTTCCCCATCAAGTCCCTGGCTGCGGCGTTTGAGGGATGCTTGGGGGGATGTCTTCGGTCCTGGTGGACCCGGCACTTTACGTTCTCATCCTTCTTTCTGCAACCTTGTTGCATCATGTCTCACCTTGGCAGTCATCGACCGCCTGAAATTCCCTTGACAGGAAGGGGCAAATAGATTTGGATAAAATCGATGTAATGAAACGTGTTCCAAGCAATTGGGATATCCAGAAATGCCAGGGACAGATTTGGATTCTACAACTTCTCTGGCCGCCGACTGGGGTGGCAAAGTTTGTTGGTGTAAGCAAGAAGACCTGGGTTGATGCTTACCTGAGAAACGACGAGGACGACCCAGCTGTTCTTTCTTTATATGTTCTGTGCCCCATGTTAGGTATGAAATAAAATAATTTGGTCCCTTGCCTTGCCTTGCCTTGTTCTGTGTTTTCAAGCAGCTCTGGCCAAATGCCCAGCCATGTTTCCAGAGGAACTGGTGAATGGGGGAGCTGCCACCCCCCCCAGGTCCAGCATTGGGAGCAGTTTGTCTCCCTGTCAGGTGTACAGCTCGGCAGGTCCAACCAACCCTCGCCTGCATGCACTCAAATGGGAACTCTTTCTCCCCGCTACCAAGAACTTGAAAGGAGAGAGATGTTGCCCCCCTACATGGTCTGCCCTTGCTGGCCACACATCAGACTGCACATTATGTGGTCATGAACTAAATATATCGTACCTAACCCTCTCAACCATGCCCTCCTGTACTGCCTCCTATTGAAGAGAATGGGTGGGCGGTCGAAAAATGGTGTTTACAATGCCCGTGTGTTACATGTCCGTGTGGTCTCGCTCTTCTCCAGCTCCACTTGCAGTCATTTGAGCTGGTCAGGTGCAAGGCTGAATGTGTGTGGACAAAAATGCGTGCAGCTGTAGCAAAAGCAGCATGGTCCCCCATGCCTCCCCTCCTCTGTGCAAGTGTTATGGATTTGGAGTGGTGCAAACACGAACAAAGCGCCTGGACCCTAATTCAGAAGATGATTAACATGAAAACGTTGCGGGCATCTTGAGAGCAGAACGCTGTGAACAACAGTTATATGATACATGTATCCGTTTGTCAGTGACCTTGCAGTGTCCTGCATGTCTTTAATTATATGCCAGCAGTTTTTGGACATGGTTGTGTTAAAACTGATTTGTATATCTTCATCTCATTTATCTTCATCATATGACTTTTGTTTTCCACATTTTTTTTTTTCTATCTGAACTGAATTGTGTGCATTTAGTGTGTTGAAATCTTGAAGACTGCAAGCCTGTGAAAGTTCATCTTTGATCTGATGTGCATAATGATCGGTCTTTGGTTTCTGATCAACCTAACCATATCATATATGAATTCAACGTCTACAGAAACTTTCTAGAAAGACCCCTGGGTACCAAAATATGTGCTTGAGTACGATGCTGAGAAATGGCGCCAATACGCCGGATGTCGTTTACACAGGAAGGGGGGTTGGGGGTGGGGGGGGTGTAGAGAGGTCGTAAAATTGGAACAACCCGTTTATTTCATACTAAGTACTGTGTCCAAGAATGATGAAATAAAGCAATCAAAATCCATTTACACACGTTCTTTTATCCCACGGGACCTGAATTATTGACATATCAGTGTGCCACTATTATAAGAACACGCATTCCATTTTTTATTAGATTACACTCACACACACTCATATGCATTTGAAAATACGTTTTTTTCTAATGTTTAGTGTGTTGTGGTCACAAGGCCCAATACGCCCTTGTATCTAACTAAAGGCAGACATGATGACTTCGCTTCATTTAGGAAATAAATGGTGGCCTCCAGTGTAGTAAACCTTCTTCTCACACCAGATAAACAACACATAGACACACATGCGCGCGCGTACGTCTTTATCCATGTGCGTACAGGAACACACACCCCT
>JADBJO010035783.1:0-2500 GCA_016801955.1 Conus betulinus | reverse complement strand
TTAGTTTACACCACATATCCACACCAGAATTCATGAGCATGTTCTTGGTGCATCATTACGTCCTTCCACCCACCAATTTTCGTTCAAAGCAAATCTACAAATGCTAGGGTAAATAAAAAATAAATAAGGTTATATTCAGAATGGTCCTCTTGTCTTTCTTTGTGTCAGCACTCGCGTTACTGGTTGGAACTCCTTGTTTTTTTTCCACCCATGAAATGGCACTTTGTCGAAGTGGAAAATTGACGGGATTCAACTGATTGAGTGTGAAAAATAGTTATGGCTGCTTAATACGTATACTTTTGGGTTTATTGGTGCGAGCTTCTGCTTGTCCAGAGAGAGAGAGAGGAGGGAGAGAGAGAGAGAGGAGAGAGAGAGGGAGAGAGAGGAGAGAGAGAGGGAGAGAGCAGAGAGAGAGAGGAGAGAGAGCGACAAAAAAGTGACCAATAGCGTTGGGTCTGAAGGTCAGGTAGTGCTCAGATGATTGATCTCTTGGAAATTTGTTCGACTCATAAATCACGACCCTGTCCCAAGAGAAGCGGTCTTTCAATTTCAAAAAACGTTTCGCTCCCTAGGGTGAAGGAAGATGGGGTGGACATGCACGCGCGCACGCGCGCGCACACCAAACACACACACACAAGAACACACGCGTGCGCGCGCACACACACACACACACACACACACACACACACATGCACACATGCACACACGCGCGCGCGCGTGCTCCACTCACACACACACACACACACACACACACACACACACACACACACACACACACACACACACACACACACACTAGCGCGTGCACGCACGCACGTACAGAGAGAGAGAGAGAGAGAGAGAGGAGAGAGCTGAGAGAGAGAGAGAGAGAGAGAGAGAGAGAGAGAAATCGAAATAGAGAGACAGACAAACGGGACTTACCAGTGAGAACAAAGACGGCGTTGGGAACATATACATACACAGTGAAGCCCCCTCTCCTCTCCAGTCATCATTTCAAATCTTTGCAAGTGGGTTTTAACACTGACAGGAAGGCGGAGGAGGGAAAAGAGGTCATGTATTCACGTCTTTTACTTGTTTCATTTCTCTGTCTGTCTGTCTGTCTGTCTGTCTGTCTGTCTCTCTCTCTCTCTCTCTCTCTCTCTCTCTCTCTCTCTCTCTCTTAAACATTATGAAATAGTCACGGACCCTATCTCTATCTACACATATGTACTTTACCAAGGTCATGAGGGTGTTTAAGTGTGGTTAAAACATGAATTCCCCACATGTATATCCTAAAGTGCTCACAAAACGGAATGATTTAAAGGACTAACCAGCGGCTGGTGTTACCAGTACCTATAATAATAGATTTCTTTAGAACGAGTTTACCATTGTCAATAGGTCTGCAAGTGGAATTCCTTCCCTGTCAATGTTACAACAGCAGCTCGCCTTAAGAAAATTGTTTGATATTGTGGTTCCTGCCAGCTTCCATTATCTAAACTCCAATAGCATTTGTGCAGTCAGTCATTTGTTCATTTGCAACTTCATGCAAATTTCTGCATCGTCTGTGTGCGCACTAGCGCGCGCGCGCGCGCTTGTGTGGTGTATGTGTATGTATGTGTGTGTGTGTGTGTGTGTGTGTGTGTGTGTGTGGGTGGGGTGAGAGAGGAGAGAGAGAGGAGGAGAGAGAGAGAGAGAAGAGAGAGAGAGAACTTGGAATTTTATTCAATTAAAGACTGGTAGCTCCATTGGCATGGGGATGAATTCAAGATGGCATACGAATAATGAACACAACAAAGCGAAACGAAGTGAAAACAAATAATAAGTACCAGCATGCTGATATGTTTTCCTCAATAGATCATTGAAGTGGGGGGGCCGTACAGATTGGCAAGGTTTTTCAGTTTCCATCGTCAAAATGTCCTCGCCTTAGAAAAAAAAAACAAAACAAAACTTTATAAGCACAGGTTCGTTCACAATGTGTTCATTCTGACCTGACATGGAGCAGAGATGAACGGAACATGGTATATAAGCCAAGATCCTACACGCATCATTGCGCTTGCGTAGCGATACAAAGAACCCCAGACTACAAAGGAAGATTCCACAGCACAATCGTGAAGGAAAAAAGCAGTTAAAAGGCAAGCAAGACAACAACATCTACATGTGAATAACCACGAAGAAGAAACTCCTGGAGTTCTATTATGTCACTGTATTCTCCCCAGCCTGAAAAATAACACATACTCTACAACACAAACAGCAATACAATATGAAACGGGCAACCAGGCAAGCACGGAATCAGAGACAAGCACTCAATTCCATACTCCCGACCCCATAAAACCATGCCGTATACAAGTTTTCAGAATTTCAGCAATAAACATCCAGTCAAAGCGCATGTTATCAGCTAGCTCGAAGAGTCTATTCAAAGGAACAGTAAATCATTTGCGAGTTTGCCCAACGTTCTCATTTGCCGCTTCTCGCACGGGTTAAAGCAATGGCTCCATCAGTGCACGGCCGGTCGGAAGGCTAT
>JADBJO010035782.1:0-2500 GCA_016801955.1 Conus betulinus | reverse complement strand
TGTGTGTGTGTGTGTGTTGTGCGCGCGCGTGCAAGCTCCCATGTGTGTGTGCTCGTGTGTGTGTGGTGTGTGTGTGTGTGTGTGTGTGTGTGTGTGTGCGCACGCGCGCTCCCATGTGTTGTGTGTGTGTGTGTGTGTGTGTGTTGTGTGTTGTGTGTGTGTGTGTGTGTGTGCGCGCGCGCTCCCAGTGTGTGTGTGTGTGTGTGTGTGTGTGTGTGTGTGTGTGTGTGTGAAAAGAATGTTCAGACATTGACATATATTCTTATATGTCAGTGAACAACAAAAAAACAACTAAACAACAACAACAACAACAACAACAACAAAACACACAGACACACACGTCAACGCATGTACACCCCCACGTCTATGAAGTTTCCACTTCCACACGCTTCATTGATGTACCTTACCAGTGCACATACGTGTACAGTGACACAGGGGGACTGAGAGATTCAAAGTCTGAGTCTGAGATCATGAAACACTGCTGACCACACTTTAGGCCAATGAGTGGGGTGGGAGTGGGTGGTGAGAATCGACCGGTCGACCCAAGTGTTCTGTAGAAATCACAAGCCTCGAGGAAACGATCACCACACTATGGGGATAGAGTGGTCAAGACCAGGCAGACCTCAGTGACCATCCGTAGTGAACATGTAAACCATATGGCCAGCATCTCACTTTGGTTGGGCGTCAATCACCCAGTTGTTACTTTCAGTGGAGACAATGCACACACACACAACACACACACACACACACACACACACGCTTTGCTTTTCTACTCATCGATTGTTTGCAAGCGATTTCATTTTGGCATCTTTTTCTGCACACACACATGCACGTGAACAGATGTACATGAATTTGTAAGTTCAACAGACATCCACTAACACAGGCACTTAGTGTGTTAGAAACTTGCATGCACCAACACACGAACACACACAACTGTCTGTCTGTCTGTCGGTCGGATGTCCGTCTGTATCTCAGTCTGTCTATTCTTCTGTCTCTCAATCTATCTGGATAGATAGAGATATAGATTGATAGGTTGATAGATAGAAAGACACATGGATGGATAGATAGATTGATAGATAAATTAATAGATATACTGGTTGGTTGGCTGACTTATCAATTAACTGATTGATTGATCAATGCATGGACAATCTTTGATGTATAGACTTTATTGCCGAAAGTAACTAACGTTTGTCCCCTCAGGGATCAAGGAAAATAGTACACAGGTGGTGTTACACAATATCTGCTATCATTACAGTTTTCAGTTTCAGTTTCAGTTCCAACAAGGAGCTGTCACTGCGTATGGACTAGTCCATGTACGCTACATCACATCCACCATATTTTGAGACCACACTGTGCATGATTAAAAGCTGATGGCTAAATGAATTGATGACAAAGATGAGAGAATTTAAGAAGAAGGTTTTCGTGGTTACGACTTGACAGCTGCGTGACCTACGCATTTGCCCAACGCGCTGGTCAGCCCTTGAGTGAATTACTTAACACTGGCTGTGCCATTATTATCGCTGTATGTGGGGGGGGGGGGGGGGAGGAGGGTCACACGGGCCAATGTGGGTGTGCAGTGTATGTGGTGCGCGATCACATGTGCGTGTTGTATGTGTGTGTGTGTGTGTGTGTGTGTGTGTGTGTGAGTGTGAGTGTGGTGTGAGAGGGGCGGGAGAGGGGGGGTGGGCCAATGTGGATGTGCCAGTGTATGCGGTGCGCGATCGCATGTGCGTGTGTGTATGATGTGTGCGTGCAGGCGTGTGGTGTACGTAAGCATGTATATGTGTGTGCGCGTATGAGTCTGCACCTGTGTGTGTGTGTGTGTGTGTGTGTGTGTGTGTGTGTGTGTGTGTGTGTGTGTGTGTGTGTGGTGTGTGTGTGTGAGGTATGTGCAACGCGTGTGCGCGAGCGCGCGTGTGCAGAAGTGTATGTGCATGCGTGTGTGTGATTTGGTGGGCTTGTGAGAACATTCTCTTGCGAGCACGCATCTGCACATGTGTGTGTGTGTGTTTAAAAAGTGAGTATGTGTATGCCCGTGTATATGGACATATACACGCGTGCGTGTGTGTGAGAGAATGCGCGCGCGCGCGCGCGTCTGTTCGTGTATGTACGTGCACGTGCGCATGTGTATGTGTGTGCGCGTACGTGCGGGGCCGCATGTGTCCACGCACGGGTGTGTGGATACGTTTGCGTGCATTTGTGCTTGCGCATGTGTGTGTGTGAGTGTGGTGTGTGTGTGGTGTGATGTGTGTGTGTGGTGTGTGCGTGCGTGCGTGCGTGCGTGCGTGCGTGCGTGCGTGCGTGTGTGTGTGTGTGTGTGTGTGGTGTGTGTGTGTGTGTGTGTGTGTGTGTGGTGTGTGTGTGTTTTGTGTGTGTGTGTGCGCGCCTGCGTGCACCTTTGATCGTTTGTTGTAAATGAATGTTTATAAGCTGACTTTGTAACACGGACGATAACGAGGACAACAACAGAAAAACATTATCATAAATTGTATTAATTAAA
>JADBJO010035781.1:0-10000 GCA_016801955.1 Conus betulinus | reverse complement strand
CGTTATCGCCAACGTCAATCGATAAGATGATCACGACCATCTCCTCTCACTACGTGTGTGTGTGTGTGGTGTGTTGTGTGTGTGTGTGTGTGTGGTGTGTGTGTGTGTGTGTGTGTGTGTGGTGTGTGTGTGTCTTCTACTCCGTCTCTCTTTCCGTTTGGACTTTTGTCTGTCGGCCCTCTCTCTTTTTCCTCTGTTCTCCGTCTGTCTGCGTTTCTGCCTTCTGCCTCTCTCTCTCCGTCTCTCTCTCTCTCTCCTCTCTCTCTCTCCTCTCTCTCTCTCTCTCTCCTCTCTCTCTCTCTCTCTCTCTCTTCTCTCTCTCTTCTCTTCTCTTCTCTTCTCTTTCTCCGCATTTACCTGCCCCGCCCTGTTCTCCCCCTCCCCGTCCCCCACTGTTCCTGCTATATTAGTCACCGCGCTTGGACGTCTGAAAAGTGTCACTATCACACGGTACTTGTCCAATCGATTGAATGTGTCTGTCTGTCTGTTTTGCCCTTTCCTCTCTCCCTACTCCCCCCCCCCCTCTCTCTCTCTCCCCACCCTCCCTCTCTCCATCGATTGAATCTATCTCTCTCTCCTCTCTATTCCTCTCTAGTCTCCCCGTACCCCTCTGAATCCTCTCCCATCCTCTCTCTCTCTCTTCTCTCTTTTGAATAGTTTCATTGATTTTGGCTTCTTTTCCTTTGGGGCGGGGGCGGGGGAGGGGGGGGGGGGGGGAGGGGGGGATCCTGTACTCTGCTTTTTAAAAATTTTTTCTCATAAACAAAGATTCGTTTGCTCATTCGTTCGTTCGTTCTTTCGTTCGTTTGTTCTCTGTCTGTCTGTCGGTCGGTCGGTCGGTCTGTCTGTCTGTTTGTCTGTCTGTCTCCCTCTCTGTCTGTCCTGTCTGTCTCTTTCTCTCCTCTCTCTCAACAGCTGGTTCAGGATGATGAGCCCTAGAAGAGCAGCCGTTGGACGCAAGTCAGAACTTAACCATAGCAGACCCCACCCTCACCCCCCACCTCCCCATCCACCAATAATATGAGAACATCTTTCGATCGTGCTTAAGGGCAAAACTGACAGATACCAAACATGTTAAAAACAAAACAAAACAACACAACACAAAGTAAAACAAAACAAAACAAAACAAAACAAAAACAAACGCTAACAACACAATGTGTTTGCTGTTGGTTCAAGTCAGTGGGGATGGGGAACGAGGCATCCCTGTGTAAAGCTTACGATATGCTGCACAGTCTGGAGTAAACGGTCATTAACGTGGACGCCCCAAGTACGTGTTAACTGAAGTACGTGACTGTTTGCTTTACACGATTTTGGCTGATGATGGATGCACCAAGGAGTTAAAGTGGGTATCAAAACCACGTGTTAATTAAAGAACGTGAGTGTTTGTTTTATACGATTTGGGCTTGGGATGGATTAATCTAGGAGTTGGAAGCATTCATTAGTTTCATTGAGAGGGAAAAAGTTGCCTAAGATTAGCGGAATGTCCGTGGGAAAGTGAAATCACCATGCTTAGACCTGTGGAAAACTTCAACATTTGCATTTTTTTTTTTGCCAGAAACATTACTACAATCCTTATTGATACGCTAGAATGGGCAGAGAGAGAGAGAGAGAGAGGAGAGAGAGAGAGAGAGGGGAGATGGAGAGAGATAGAGAGGAGAGAGAGACGTGGAGAGGGAGAGAGGAGGAGAGAGAGAGAGAGGAAGGGAGGGAGGAGAGAGAGAAAGAGAAGGGACGAGAGAGCGAGAGAGGAGAGAGAGAGAGGAGAGGAAGAGAGAGGAGAGAGAGAGGGAGAGATAGAGATAGAGAGCGCGAGACAGAGAGAGAGATACAGAGACAGAGACTGAGAATTTGAAAGTAATAAAATTATAGCAAAAAGATAAACATTTACAAATCTTATTTGATTTTAAACTTTCACACACACACACACCACACACACACACACCACACACACACACACACACACACACACAAACTACACTCAGAGAGACGAGAGAGGAGAGAGAGGAGCGAAGAGAGAGAGAAGAGAGAGAGAGAGAGAGAGATTGAAAGTAATAGAAATTATAGCAAAAAAGGAACTTTTTACACCTCTTATCCGATTTTTAACTTTCACACAGCATAGAGAGAGAGAGACGAGAGAGAAGAGAGAGAGAGAGAGAGATGCGAGAGAGCGAGATAGAGAGAGAGGGAGAGAGATAGAGAGAGAGAGAGAGAGGGAGAGAGCAGGCGAGAGGCGAGAGAGTGAGAGAGAATTGACAATGAGAATAGTTTATTAATTGAAAAGCAGCTCCCCCTAATGAAACCGCTTGTTGCCCTATAAACAACCAATCCACATTACCATAAACATAACCAGACGTACAACATAGCATCATGATTTTGCGTACTCTCTCATCTGAAAGGCCTTGTGTGAGTCAAATAAAATCTTTGTGATGTCACTACTCTGCAATGCGGACATCAAAAGGCTCAATTGAAAAAAAAAAAAAAAATAGGGCTTCTGTACATTGTTGCTGCTATCAATTTTTTTTTTCTTTTTTTCTTTTTTTTTTTTTTTTGGGGGGGGGGGGGGGGGGTAACAAGACAGGACAAACAGAAAACAAAAAAAGTTGCAGTTAATCTTCTTCAGTTTCTTTACCAAGTGGACATGGCAACTGAGAGCGTGTATGACTTCTGCCAGGAAAATGACGGCACTGCTCCACCTGACATCACGAAGCGAAACTTGGTCACTATCAATTTCAAATGTCCATCCACCTAAATTCACAAATAAGTTTGTACACAATGTGAACTGCGACCAAAGTATGCGATACATACTAAATCTGTCGCGCTGTTCGAAATATGGTTGTTCCATTCCTGCCGCCTACAGCCTGTCAACGTCTGGTGGGTGAAAACTCTGATAAAGGCTTCTTATCTTAGTCCTTCCACACCCCTTCATTCAACCATGTGTGTGCGTGTGCATGCGTGCGTACGTGCGTGCGTGCGTGCCCGCGCACGTGTGTCTGTGTGCGTGTGTGCATGTATATAGGGTATGTAGGATATCTGGATATATAGGAAATATAAGACATCTTTCCACAAAACTCCCACAAAATCATTGGGTGTCCTCACGTCTACGCACAGCAATTTCATTAGAGCAAAGAAATTCACCTTTTTCACAGTATACAGCTGCTTTACCTAGTCCCCGTACTTCAGAACCATACAAACATAAATAGGCTGTCTCTGAGCATTAAACAACTTGCAGAATAGTCCCCCATACTTCAGAACCATACAAACACAAATAGGCTGTATCTGAGCATATCGCCATATTAAACAACTTGCAGAATAGTCGCCATATTTCACTTGAACCACGCAAAGCTATATAGGCTGTATCTGAGCATTAAACAACTTGCAGAATAGTCCCCATACTTCCAGAACCATACACACACAAATAGGCTGTATCTGAGCATTAAACAAACTTGCAGAATAGTCGCCATATTTCAGAACCACGCAAAGCTATATAGGCTGTATCCGAGCATTCAACAACCTGCAGACTATTCAACTGAAAACATGTTCATTGTCTTTAATGTTCTGAATATGGAAATAGCTGCTCGTTTGGCTTCACTGGCAAAATCATTACATGCAGCATTAAAAATTCAGTCTGGTTGAAAGAAATATTCCAAATATCTGCAGGCATTGACAACAGGCATATTCTTTCCATCCAAATGCCATTTTCCCCTGGCTCTATAATAACCGCCTGTTGTAACCACTATAATATTACTTTTGTCCATATTAGTCTTCAGGCCAAGAGATAGTGGCCGCTTCATGCAAAACCCATTTAACTGATTCAGAAGACAGCTGCAGCTTGAGACAAAAGCACAACGTCATCAGCGGTTACAGTATGAGCAGTTCCGAAGCATATATCTAACAAAAAAATATACACCACACCAACGTTTTCGCCTTTCCAATAACATATCCGCTGACTCATCAATGAACAAAGAAAGCAAAGCAGGACTAAGAACATCACCCTGCTTGACACCAACTGAACAGTCTTACACGGGCCTCACACACTCTGGTACATACTTTGAACACAACGAACCAGTTTCCCTGAAATGCAATTTTTAATAACACGTACAGGCCACAGTAAGCTTCTGTTTCAGAAGATCAAATGCCTTTTCAAAAATCAATAAAAGTACCCCCCCCCCAAAAAAAAAAAAAAAAAAAAAAAAAAAAAAAGAAAAAAAAATAAAATAGATATTTTAAATTTAAGTTGAATTTAAGTTGACATTACACTGTTTCAGAGCACAGGACATGAGAGGAAGTAAATGATGGATAGAGGAACACCCTCGCTTTATAACTGCCTCATGCTCCCTTGCTACATTATACTCTTCAACCAACGGCTGCAACGTATTTATAATCGCATTAAAACATAAATGGAGAGAGAGAGAAAAAGAGAAGAGAGAGAGGGGAGAGAGAGTCACATAAATTCTAATCAATCAAAAAAATCTTTTAAACCTATCTGACCTTAAAATTGGACACTTCGGCTACATGTTTTCCTTGTAAAATGTAACTTAAGTCAGAGCCCCCCCCCCCCCCCCCCCCCCCCCCCCCACTCCTCCCACCCCTCCTCCACCACCACCACCACCACCCCCACCATCTCCCCTCTCCACCCCGCCCCTTTGGCAGGAAAATTTACCGCTGATGTACCATACGTTGTTGTTGTGTTGTTGTTGGTGGTGGTGGTGGTGGTTGTTTTTCCCCTCAGTCTCGCAATCTGTGGCAAACATCACTAAGCTGACCGACGGTAACAAAAGATCTCTCGGTCTTTGAGTGTTTAATGGGGTTTTCTGGGATGTGGCTGGTGGCAGCTGCTCCGATAGGTCGTCCATGCGTGAACAATGAAGCCACGTTCCAACCAGCTCACGTGCTGCCAGCGGGCATCTGGGTGGAAGTGGCTACCACCCGTGGTTTCTGCCCCCGGGAGGTGATGAACAGATGAGGGCCCACCCCACAGCTACGCTTCAGGTATGTGTATGTGTTTGTGCGTGCGAGTGCGCGCGCGTTTCCTCCCTCCCATACCAACAAATTCCACGTGATTTTTCTAGAATACTTTTTTGTGTTGATTCCAAATCTGTTCTCAAGCAATGGAATCTGTTGCTGCTACCAATCGCGCCGAGATTATCACCGAACTAAAAATTCTGATCCATTTCCTTACATCTAGAGGGATAACAGTGGACTTTTGCTGGATTCCGTCACATTGTGGGATTGTAGGAAATGAATGGGCAGACAGAACTGCCCGTATGGGATCCAAAAACTCTGAAAATTCTGTCTATGTCAAAATACCCTTTGAGTCTTCACGAAGCCTATGGACTCTTAAATAAAGTCTCTTTTGAGTCTTTTTATAACCTGTATAAAGATTCAGTTCTCTTTAAAATACATGTACAAGATTCTTCACTGAGGTGCTGTTCAAGAACTCAGAAATCTACCATCCATCTAACTCGTCCAATCAAATTCGTAAACTGTATACAAAGACGCATGTACATGTACACAAATTTCGGAAACTGGAATCTCTCTTATATAGGCTCAAAGTTAACGCTCTTCGTACAAAATTCCACAGAAATTTACAATGCGCTTGTGGAGCAGTCGACAGTTTCAATACTCTGCATTTTCTTTTTTAACTGTTCCTATTTTAACTCATCTCTCTCCAACTTCCGACAAAAAGATTCCCCATGCATTTTCCAGAATCTCCACGCCTTTTTTACATTTGTAAATTCGTTGATGTTAAGCCCAGTTGGCTCGTTTGTTGTAATATATTTCCAGGTTTTTTTTTTTTTTTTTTTTTTTTTTTTTTTTGTTTGCTTTGTAATTTATCTTTAAAATTGTTACATTTAGAACAGTATTTTCTTTTTCATAGTCAAAGTCCGCATACGCCACACGCACACACGCGCGCGCGCGCGCGCGCGCGCGCGCACACACACACACACACACACCACACACACACACCCACACACACACACACACACACACACATTCGTACGTAGGCCTATACTAGCATTTTGTCTTACAATATTTCCATTTCTCCCTCATCCACTCATTTCTGCATTATTTTGTCTAATATCACTTTAAGTGAACAGGACGTTAAAAAATTGAAGAACTAACTCACACACAAAACACACACACACACACACCCACACACACACCCACAAACACACACACATACACACACACCAGTTGCGCGCGTGTGCGTATGTCGTGTGGTGTTGTGCGTGTGCGTGTCTGTCGTGCGTGCGTGTGTGCGTGTGTAGGTGTGCGTGCGTGCATACGTGCGTGTGAGCGTGTGTGCGTGCGTGTGTGTGTGTGTGGGTGTGTGTGTGTGGTGGGCGCGCGCGCGCGCGCGCGTGCTGTGCATGCGTGCGTGCGTCTGTGTCCTTGTGGTGTGTCTGTGTCTGTGTGTGATGATTTGGTATTTTTACCACGGGCAACAAAACTAGGAGGGTGTGATTTTTTTTTTGTGGTAACCACACCGGGAAAACGGAGAGAGCACGTGCTGAGACAGCAGCACTGTCGCTGTCTGTCCTGTTTCCGTGACGCTGAGGGGCGACACAGAGAGAGAAAAGAGAAATGAGACCAGAGACAGTGGTGTCTTGCGACTGTGACTGACAGCGGCAGGTATGGGCACTGGATAACGATTTCAGCATTACTGTACGGACTACTTTGATGTGATCGGGTGTGCAGCAACGCGCGGTGTTACGTTCTCTGATCGCGCTCTGCTCTCCTCTCTCTCTCTCTCTTCTCCCTCTTCCTCCCTCCCTCCTCTTAATCCCGATCCCTCTCCTGATGATGATCTCTATGCTCCTCCTCCGGCCTCTCCCCCTAATCTCTCCATCCCTCTCTCCTCCTCTCTCTCTCTCCCTCTCTCTCCTCTGTGGGTCTTCAGAATGGGGTGGTCATCTATCACGCACGAGAAATAGTTGTATGGTACACGAATGCTTCAAAAAGTCAATTCACATGAAATAGGTGGAATGCTATTTTTAACAAAATTGACTTTTCAGTATGCATGGATAAGATAGACATATTTTGTTTATAGCCAGCCGACCGCAAAGGGGTCATATGCATGGGAAGACTGTTCTAAGAAATTTTTTTAAAGGTGTCATTGAAGTTCTGAAATCCTGAAGAAAGCTGAGGTTGTGCTGACGGTGATTATATTTTGGAAAATGTTTGATGCACAAGAAGAAACCTCACCTACTATGGCAGCTGAAATTTGGGGCTGCTCAAGTGAGAACCCAAAACGGAAAAAGTGCAGACGTATGCTATGAAGCGTTTTTCCAGTCCAATGCCAATCCCCTTCTTCTAACACGTGTTATATGGAGAAATGGGCAGATACCTTCTTGTACATAAACATTGTCTGAAAAGTATGAGCGTAAGCTTACTGGTTTGAAAATGTTGAAACTACCTCAGTCACGTGTGATCAGGCCGGCCTAGGATATGATCTTGACCAATGGAGAGAGGGAAGGACAACTGGGCTTATAAGGTAGAGACAGTTCTTTCGAACAGCACGGGTTGAGGAATCGTGTGGACATAACTCCAGGGAGTAGGAAACGAGCACACTGCACTGCAGCATTCAAAGATAGACGTGTGTGTGTGGTGTGTGTGTGTGTGTGTGGGGGTGTGTGTGTGTGTGTGTGTGTGTGTGTGCCTGTGCGCGCGGCGCGCCGTGTGTGTTGTGTGCGTGTGCATGCGTGCGTGTGCGTGCGTGGAATGTGTGTGTGCGTGAGTGTCTTGCGTGTACGTGTGTGTGTGTGTGTGTGTGTGTGTGTCTGTCTGTCTGTCTGTTTGTGTGCGTGTGCTGCGTAACTCGCACGCGCGCGCGCAGTGTGCATTGTGTGTGTGTGTGTGTGTGTGTAGTTGTGGTGTGTGTGTATATCCTGTGTGGTGGGGTGGGTCTAGGTGTGTGTCAATGTATATTTGGGCGTGTGTCTGTGTGCGCGTCTACTTGCGTACAGAGAACAGCAGAAAAGGGTACGTAATAAACTGGAAACTTGTGTTGAAAAAAAGTTGACAGTGTAAAGAGACAAAACCTGTTTATAACCTAAAAGTTTGTGTGAAACAATGTGAGGAGAGAGAAGAGAGAGAGAGAGAGAGATGACACTGTGAACGACACACTTGTGGGATGAAAGGAGACACATTGAGACAGAATGCTGCAATCGATTTAAAGAAAAAAACTTACCAACAAACAAACAAACAACACACACACACCACACACACACAACACACACACCACACACACACACACCACACACCACAAAACTCAGGCGGAGAAACAAGAGCAAGAAAAGTTTGGCTACTCGGTAAACTTTAAATACTTGAGTGAAAAAATGGACAGAAGTGAGACAGGACTGTCTGAGGAACTGCAAGGCCACGCATGAAGAAGATACAGACAGAGTGAGGGGGAGGACTGTCTGAGGAACTAAATTCACCATGAATGAAGATACAGACAGAGTGAGGGGGAGGACTGTCTGAGGAACTAAACTGCACGCATGAAGAAGATGCAGACAGAGTGGGGGGAGGACCTGTCTGAGGAACTGAGGCACGCATGAAGAAGATGCAGA
Organism: Conus betulinus; assembly: GCA_016801955.1. Taxonomy (NCBI): domain Eukaryota; kingdom Metazoa; phylum Mollusca; class Gastropoda; order Neogastropoda; family Conidae; genus Conus; species Conus betulinus. Next base: position 1,427 of record JADBJO010035781.1, on the reverse strand, counting down.
CAGAGTGAGACACAGGGATGCCTGATGATCAGACGTACGGGAAGTGTAAAGTGAAAGACAGAGCTGGCTTGCAGAAAGTAGGTTCTAAGCCATGAACTCTGAACTATACAGACATGATCACTGTGGGATAATAATGATACACAGCATTTATAAAGTGCCTTGCCAAGGTTCTGGGGCGCCGACAATCCACACTCTCGTGTGCGCAGGCCGGGCTGCCTACCTGGGTCAGTGCCGACTGAAGTAGCTTGCCTGCCGGCGCTTCGTTCATTCGTTTCCCCGAGTCAATCCAGTCTTATGTCGTTCACACAATTTCCTTACTTCCTTCATTCTTTCAGTTTCTTCCCGGGTCAGATGACGTATCATCCAATTACCAGCGGCCAAACTGGTTCTCCTGTTCCGAAAGCTGGTTGTTTGGAATTTGACGTGTGTGCAGATGTTATGCGTGCGTTCACACACGGGGTTATAGTCAACCTCGGTTTATAGTCTACATTCGAAGGACTTTTTGGGAAATGGAGTCAGAACTAATGTTAACTCCGAGGGAAAATCCCCCCCCCCCCCCCCCCCCCCCCCCCCCCCCCCCCCCCCCCCCCCGGCTACCGAAACGGCCCGGCTTGATATTCGTCAACACCCGCAATCCCCAGGATCACCAAGAGTACGAGTCCGCGCGGCTCTACAACCTGACAGCAGTCCCGGCCCCTTATACGGCGATGAATTGATGTCATCCTATTGCGTTAGCAAATGAAACAAACTGCAAGCGTTACCCGAAACACGACGAAAAAGCAGAAAGAGCACACGAAACAAAGTGTGAAGTAACGCAATTTAATGAACGACACAAAAACAAGACAAGAAATTTTCGGCAATAAGCTTCCTCAGCGACAAAACAATGAAAACATTACAGAACATTAACATGCACAATACTCCCGCTTGTGAAGCCAAAGCTATCACACTTCAGTTCTGACAAACGACAGCTGAATACATTAAACTTCGTTTTGATAGAGTAAACAACACTAACAATTTTTTTTTGGGTGGGGGGGTATTCGCAAAATAGAAAAGGTTTTGCAATTGGTAAGGAAAGACACTGCGAGAAACATCAAAAAAAAAATTATTTCATGGAATGAGTGACATGTTGGAGGGAACAGACAATTTGTTCATCTCGAACTAAAATCCAAAAAAAAATTGACACGAAAGATGCTGTTTTTAGGGCGGGTAAGAAGACATTCGGTTTAAAAAAAAAAACAAAAAGAAAAAAAAAGAAAAGAGAAGGGAAAACAAACTGATTGTGAGGACTATATCACTATTTTTGGGGTACAATAAAAGCCGATAGTGGGGACACGACCAGGCGGCCTGCAGAATAAGAGAGGATGGTGTCGGCGACCGCTTATGTGTATGTTATGGCTGTGTGGTGGTGGTGCCGCTCTGTGCTGCTG
>JADBJO010035780.1:0-11840 GCA_016801955.1 Conus betulinus | reverse complement strand
AAGACGAAGAGAAGAAGGAAGAAGAAAGAAGAGAAGAAAGAAGAAGAAGAAAGGAAAGAAGAAGAAGAAGAGAGAGCGAGAGGAGAGAGAGGAGAGAGTCGAAGAGAGAGAGACGATTTGGCTGGGATCTTTGTATTTCTGTTGATAACGGGCGGCATTCATTCCTGAACACACAGAAAGTTACCACCAGATTGCAGCTCGTTCCGAACCCGAAAGGGCGATCACTTCTTTACACTATCCCAGCGGACCAATGGAATGCAGTCAATAACAATGGGAAAAACCCTCCCTCCACCCTCTCACCATCCACCTCCAATCATCCACCACCCCTGATCCACAATAGGCAAGAAGAAAGTAGTCGGTTATACAACCACTTTCTTTGTACCTCTCTCTTACGTTTGCATTCAACAGTAGATGTTTTCCCATCTGTTAAATCAGACTGTTATCTCCTGCTGTGCCTTATCTTTATCGCCCACGGTGTGTGTGGGTGTGTGTGAGTGTGTGTGTGTGTGTGTGTGGAGGGAAGGGGGGGGGGGGGGGTTATTATTGGCGTGACGAGCGTGCGCGTGTGTGTGCGCGCTCGTGTGTGTGTGTGTGTGTGTGTGTGTGTGTGTGTGTGTGTGTGTGTGTGTGTGTGTGTGTGTGTGTGCAGCCCTGCCAGCAGCCCTGCCATTCTCTCTCTCTCTCTCTCTCTCTCTCTCTCTCTCTCTCTCTCTCTCTCTCTCTATCAGAACAAAGACTCCTCACCAAACTTGCACACACACACACACACACACACACACACACACACACACACACACACACACACACACACACGAGCGTGCACACACACACACGCGCGCGCAGCGCGCCCTCCACACACACTCACTCACACACACACACACACACACACCACACACACACACTGGAAAGCGGAGTCGACGTACGATGAGGCTGGAATTTCTCTGTCAACTCTAAACCATTTGGAGGAAGGCGGTCGTAGGGAGGGGGGGGGGGGGGGGGGGGGTGGGGGGGGGGGGGGGGGGGGGGCGACTTGTGGGGGCTGCGGTGGGAAGGGGCAGGGCAGCGGAGATGGTCTGGAGTGTAGTGTGGCGTGGACGGGGTTGCAAGGGGAAGGGGAAACGGGAGGAGGAGGGAGGAGGGGGAAGGGGCACGGAGAGGAAGGCAAAGAAGGTAATGGTAGGATAGAGGCTCTGTGACCGTCCCCCCCCCCTAATCCTGCCAAGGAGTGTGTGTGTGTGTGTGTGTGTGTGTGTGTGTGTGTGTGTGTGTGTGTGTGTGTGTGGAGGGGGGGGGGGTTATGTGTGTGTGTGTGGTGTGTGTGTGTGTGTGTGTGTGTGGAGGGGGGGGGGGTTAGTGTGTGTGTGTGTGTGTGGTGTGTGTGTGTGTGTGTGTGTGTGTGTGTGTGTGTGTGTGTGTGTGTGTGTGTGTGTGGTTGGTTGTGTGTATGTGAGTGAGCGACGCGCTCGTGCATATGTATGCGTGTGCGCATTCATGCGTGCGTATTTGCTGCGAGTGTGTGTTTATGCGCGCGCGCGCAAACACACACACACACACAACACACACACACACACACACACACACACACACACACACACGAGCGCATCTTAGAATACATGACTGCATTCTGAGCGTATATGTCCTCTCTTCAAACGCCCAGACAGGCCTTGGTCAGGCTTGCTGGCAAAGTCGGCACGCTCATCACTTCCTTCATTAGAATGGGTGTGATTTGACCCAAGGGAGACGACCCTTGCTATTAGCAGGGAAAGGAGACAACTGGAGAAAACAGCCGTGGCCATACGCCACAATGAAGATTTGGGTCTAAATCACCACAGTTAGAATCCAGGGTGAGTGTTTGAGGCTGACATAAGTTTGAGCCAGCATTTGACACGAATAGAGAGAGAGAGAAGAGAGAGAGAGGAGAGAGAGAGAGAGAGAGAGAGAGAGAATATTACTAAAAAAGCCTAATAGAATTTTAAAGTGCTCAACCCCTTGGGAAGCAACATCTGCTAAAATAGTATGGTAAAAAGGAAGTTTTAAAATCAACAGATCTGTTTCGAGCGCTGGCTCTCCTCAGGATGGTTTTGGGGTCGCCTACTGCCGGTGTTATATGGCCTAATGTCACTGTTTGCACGTGCGGATTGGCTGCACGTGTTGTTCGGTTTTTCAGGTTGTTTACAGTTCAAGGTGCGTTTGCTGACAACGATTTCCATTGTGCCTGCAGTTGTTTACTATTTCTACTTTAAGATTTAGGGTTGCTAAGTATGTACACAAAATACACAAGGACAACAAGCTGTCATGGTTGTTAATGAAATTTCGGCTTTATTTTGCCTTCGTCAGCACATGACATCCTCCCTGAGTGCCAGCAGGTAAGGTAGTGAGGGAAGAGACGTAAATATTTCAATATGACGTAATATAAAACAAATTACGTACTAGAATGATACGTAACTCGACAGACGTGTCACAGGTAGTAATCTGATGAATGAAAGCTGTGTGTGTGTGTGTGTGTGTGTGTGTGTGTGTGTGTGTGTGTGTGTGCGCGTGTGCGCGCGCGCGCTTGTGCGCGCGCGTGTGCGCGTGTGTGTATTTGTGCGTGTGCGCGCGTGCGCGTGCGCGAGGACGAGTGTATGCGCTCGTGTGTGTGTGTGTGTGTGTGTGTGTGTGTGTGTGTGTGTGTGTGTGTGTAGTCTTCAATTTAATGTCTATTCACGTTATGTGGTCTAGACACACACAAAATAGAAGAACGAACGCAGCAGCACTTTAAAATATATACCAAGTATCATCCAATAAAGATACAGCATCTGGTCTCTCTTTACAGGTATGTAAAAATCGGACCCCGAGTCAATGTCATTGTCACATATTATTGAGGACCATTGTAAAATTTCATTTGAGGACTTAGCTAAAAAAGTAAATCCAGGGATATTCAAGCTAAAGCAAGTAAAGTCTTATAAAAAAAAAAAAAAAAAAAAAAAAAAAAAAAAAAAACCGGTTCACATCTTAGTACTTTTTCTGCATATTTGATATCTTTTTCGCCACAGCTTTATTTTATGTCATTTGTAAATTTTGTTTTAAAACCATTAAGTTTAAGTCTGTGGATCAAAGAGGTCATTGACCTTACATGAAGTGTGTGTGTGTGTGTGTGTGTGTGTGTGTGTGTGTGTGTGTGTGCGTGTGTGCGTGCGTGCGTGCGTGCGTGTGTGCGTGTGTGTGTGTGTGTGTGTGTGTGTGTGTGTGTGAGAGAGGTGAGAGAGAGAGAGAGAGAGAGAGAGACAGAGAGACAGAGACAGAGAGACAGTGAGATTGTTTTGTTAAATCATCATCCTCATAACTTTATAATATGTGTCAGTTTTCAGGAGGATAGCCTCCCCCACCCCCCCCCCCACCCCCCCCCACCCCACCCACCCCCACCCCACCCCACACCCCCTACCCTACACACAAGGGAAAAAAATAATAAAAAAAAAAAAAAAAAAAAAAAAGGGGGGGGGGGGGGGGGGGGGGGGGGGTTTATAAATACGTCGTTCAGGTCATCCAGGACGGAGAAGCAATCAGGCTCCGCTACAAAATGATGGTGAAGCATATTGTTACAGGAGAAGTAATCAGGCTTCGAGACAAAATGATGGCCAAATAATGTTACAGAAGTATTCGGCCTCCACAACAAAATGACGGTGAAAACATTTTGTTTCAGAGAAGTATTCAGACTCTGCTGCAAAAATGACGGAGAAAAAACATGTTGTTACAGGAGAAGTATCCACGATCCACAACAAATGATGGCGAAAACGTGTTCTTACATGAGAAGTATCCAGGCTCCACCACAAATGATGGAGAAAAACATGTTGTTACAGGAGGAGTGTTCAGAATCCACAGCAAATGATGGCAAAAACATGTTGCTACAGTAGTATCCGGGTTTCACAACAACATGATGGTGAAGACATGTTTGTTAAAGGAAAATTATTCAGGTTCCACGACAAAATGATGGCGACGACATTTTGTTACATGAGAAGTATTTTGGGCTCCACAACAAAATGATGGCGACGACATTTTGTTACAGGAGAAGTATTTGGGCTAGAAGAAGTATTTGGGCTCCACAACAAAACGATGGCGAAAACATATTGTTATGGAAGAATAAAAAATATCTACCACTGCAGGTATGAATGCTTATCATCTCTCCCTATTTCTTCAATCTAGGACATAAGAGCAAGCCTTGTTTATAAATGAATATTTCTTGCAGTCAATGCAACACCAAGCTGCTCTGTAAGTTGCTGGAAATGGTGCTCAGATACTTATCCTAGGAATTTATTAGTTTATCGTAATTCACTCCCTTGCAGATTCATTCCAAGAACTAGCCCTCAGCAACTTGTGTCTTAAGCGGTTATTTGTTTTTATATTTTCGACGTTTCACAAGAAAATATAGCTTGTTTTGCTCATTCATGATTTTCTTTTGCTTCTTAGGTGGCACCTTTTGGTTGGTGTTTTGAAAACTCAACAAACAACATACTACGGTATTGCACACCCGCCGCCATTTCCTGGGATAACATTCTGCTTAAAAACCGAAAAGGCAGAGGAGTCAAGTTAGCACTTTACGAGATCATCGAAGAGAAACAATCAGAATTCATAAATATCGTATATCTGACCAGAAGTTATGATATGTTAATGATTATACTCCCTTTAGGAGATGTTCTCCTCTTTGGAGACAGTAAGTTTGACGAAGGTTCATCCCGAGAAGCATTTATTGTTTCCCATCCACCTGCTCAAGCACACACTGTTGGTTAGGCAGAATTATCTACCACTGCAGCTATCAATGCTATCTCTCCCTATTTCTTCGATCTAAGACATAAGAGGATGCTTAGTTTATAATTCTATATATATATAATATATATATATATATATATATATATATATGTTTTTTTATTTATATTTCCACCAATGATATCATTCACTCTCTCTCTCTCTCTCTCTATTATATGTTTCTTGTATATTTTCACCAATGACATCATTTTACAATCTTAAATTCCATGAACTTCCTTTCTTCCTGACATCACATTTCAGGCCTTCACACTCCCCTGTGTGACCCCATCGTTGCACCAGGTTGTTCTTCCCAAATAGACCCCGTTCCTTTCGTTTTGGTCTGTCTACTTGGATAAACCGTGATGAGCATGTGAAAGAAAAGAAGCGAAATCAACCATTAAACGCGTCTTTAAGCGATTTAATTGCGTTGCGCCTGTCTATAAATACCAGAATCCCTAAAGCAAAAAGCCTTGGTGCATTAATTTTTGGTGTGCAGCTTTGTTGCAGAGTACTCGCTTCGTTCACACTATGGAGAAGGATGAGAGAGTGTATGTGTGTGTGTGTCTGCAAGTGTGTACGTGCGTGGGTATGTGCTACTCTGTGTGAGTGCGTGCGAGCGCGAGTGTGTGTTTCGCAAGCGCGTGTGGGTGCGGTTTGCGTGCAGGCTTGTGTATGTGCGTGAGTATGTTTGTGTGTGCGTTAGCTTGTGTGTGTGTGTGTTCGCCGTGCGTGCGGATTTGTGTGTGTGTGTGTGTGTGTTTACGCAGGCACGTGAGCAAGCATGTGTGTGTGTTTTTTGGGGAGGGGGGTGTTTGGGGCATTTTGTGTGTGTGTGTGTGTGTCTCTCTCTCTCTCTCTCTGTTTGGGTATTTGTACGTGTGTGTGTTTGTGTGTGCGCGCGCGCGCGCGCGCGTGTGTGTGTGCGTGCGTGCGTGCGTGGCGTGGTGTGGTGTGTGTGTTTGAATGCACGCACTAGCAGGTGTCCTCTTTCGACCTATTTACTGGCAGACTGCCCTGTTTCTCTTCCTTTCATTAGCCCTTCTTGGAACACACGGGAGATAACTCCTGTTATAGGGAAAACACGGGAGACCAATGCGGATTTACAGGCAAAACACCGACAGATTTCTAGGCCGTGAGTCCCGTGAGAGACATTTAGAGCGGGTGTACATTCTTCGTTGAAGAGATAGATCACGAACATTGGCAATGTTTGTCTGCCTATGGTAGACACCGTACCCCCCCACCCCCTCCTCACTGCTACCCACCCCTGTGTAATGTGTCATTGTTTGTGCCTTTCGTTTCCCCTTCTTTGTTTTTTTCCCTTTTTTCTATCTCTTCTTTCCCTTTGATTAAGTGACCTTTTTTTCTTTCTGGTTTGAATGTTTTTTTTTTTCAGTTTCAATTGTTTATTCGTTGTCTTGTTTACTCGTGCAATTCCTATATATGCCATTCGCAGAATCAAGGGACAACGTTTTCCTCCCTATTATGCCCCTGGGCAAGGCCAGTTATTTACCAGGCCCAGGCAACTAAACAACCAACCAACCAACCAATCAACCAACCACAACTCACCAACCAACCCAACCAACCCCCATACAACCACCAACCAACCAACCAACCAATTAACCATAAAAACCAACCAACCAACCATAAAAAACCCAACCACCAATCAACCATAAAACCAACCAACCACCATAAAAGTAACCAACCAACCAACCAACCCAACCAACCAAATACATGCGCAACAATCAAATGAACAAACATGAGCGGCTATAGATTGACGCTGCTGTGGGCCCTTACAAGGCCAGGCGACTAAAACAAACAAACGAACAAATCAGCAAACAAATACCTAGGCAAATAAGCAAATAAACAACTATAGATTGACGCCGCTGTGGGACCATACGAGGCCAGACAACCAAACAAACCAACACACATAAGCAAAACAAGCAAACAAGCGAATGAACAAACAACAAACGAACAAATCCCTGACTAGTTCTCCTCTTGCCCTTCAAAAAGCCTCATCTGTCCGCGCTGTTCTTTTTCTTCAATCATGAGACGAAGGTCATGAAGGCGACTTAAAACCGAAAGTCTTCATATAAAAGTGGACGGAAAGAAAGAAAGAAAAAGAAGAAACGGAGAAAAGGAAACAAAAAAAAAAGGAAGGAAGAGGAAGAATAAGACGAAAGAGAAAGAACAGAATAGAACAAAGGAGAAAGATAGAAAAAAAAAGGAAGGAGGAAAAGCAAAGAAAAGCAAAGAAAGAACAAAGAGAAGAAAGAAAGGATGGAGGAAGAAGAAAAGAAAAAAAAATAAAAAAAAAAAAAAGGGAGGAAGGAACAAAACGAAAGAAAGAAAGAACAGACAGAAGAAAGAAAAGAAAGGAAGAAAGAAAGAAAAAGAAGGGAAAGAAAGAAAAGAATAAAGAAAGAAAGGAAGGGAAAAAAAGAAAGAAAGGAACCAAAAAACAGAAAGAAAGAAAAAGAAAGAAAGAAGAAAATGAAGAAAGGAAGAAGAAAGGGAGAAGGAAGAAAGGAAGAAGAAAAGAACGTGAGAAGGGAAATGAATAAATAAATAAATAAATAAAAATTGTCGATTACTTCCATGACTTGAATGCGTGCCACCCCTTTCTTTCTTTTTTCTTTCTTTCCTTTTTCTTTCTTTCTTTTCCTTTTTTTTTCTTTCTGTCTGTCTCCTTTTTTTTCCTCCAGTGTACCTCCCCTGTGTGGACTGGGGGCCCGCTTTCTAAGGAAAAAAGGTCACTCGTGTGCCGAAGACAAAAAAGAAAGACAAAAAACGGAAAGAAAAAACCCAAAAAGAGTGTGTCTGGCCAGTGAGGCAAAGAAAAAGAAAAAAAAAAACAAAGAGGTCGTCGGCCAGTGAGGCCATGGAAGTGCAGAGGGGGGTATGTAAAGGGGGGGGGGGGGGGGGGGGGGGGGGGGGGGAGGAAAACTAAGTGGCTGGGCCTGCGAACTTGATGTCCTGTTATCTTCACCAGAACGTGAACAGGCATGTTCTAGTTACCATTTTTTTTTTTTTTACACACAAACCACAGAGGGAGAAGGAGGAGAGGACAGAACGAACGAAATGTGTTTACTGAGGAAAAGGAATAAGGCGCAATGTCAGTGGCTTTTTTTTTTTTTTTCATCCAAGCCCTAAAGCAAAGGGAAAAGTATCTAAATATATGGAAGAAAACATTGAGAGAGAGGAGAGGAGAGAGAGAGAGAGAGAGAGAGAGGAGAGGAGGAGAGAGAGAGAGAGAGAGAGAATGGCAGGGGGCTGCAACACACGCACACCACCACACACACACACACCACACACACACCACACACGCACACCCACACACGTTGCGCGCACACACACGCGACGCGCGCGGCGCGCGCGCGCGCCCACACACACACACACACCCACACACAACACACACACAAACACACACACACGCGCGCGCGCGCGCAGCCGCGCGCACGCGAGCACGCACGCGAGTGCACGCCCACGTGGTGGTATTATTTATATTATTATTTTTTTTTTTGTTCCATTTTATTTCAATTTTGGGGAAAAATCGGTTATAACCGTTGATTATCAGCATGTAATGCTGTAGTCTCCAGCTAGTCTGTATCTAGCTTAGTATAACTTCGTCTTAAAAGTGATGCCGAAGCAGCAAAAAGTATCTGCAGTCTAATCTCTGGAAACCGTTTTGATACAAATTGTTCACGCCCATTGCCTTCATTGTCATCCAACCCAACTTGCCCTGTGGCTATTCCACCAGAGCTGCAAGCATCTGCAAAAAAAATGCCAACAACAACAACAAACAACAACAACAAACAACAACAACAACAACAACCACACACCACACCAACAAACACAAACACAACATGCCCAGCTTAAACTGCCGTGTGGAAGAAGTAAGTCATCAAAGTAAAAAAAAAAAAAAAAAAGTCTTGAAATTTAACGAAAGCAACATTTCAACAACTATCTTCAGTGGGGGGAAACGTGAAATTTTTAATGATATCTTTTCAGCGAGAAAAATTCTTTGTTTTGTTGTACCAAGTGCTCGGTTCTTTTTTTCTTTGTTTTATTTGTTTTCCTGTTAGTTTGTTTGTTTTCGAGCGCGCGCGCGCGCGCGCGTTTGTGTGTGTGTGTGTGTGGGTTTTGTGTGTGTGTGTGGTGTGTGGTGTGTGGTGTGTGCGTCGTGCGTTGCGTGCGTGCGTGCGTGCGTGGGCGGCGCGCGCGCGCGCGCGCGCGTTGTGTGTGTGGTGTTGTTGTTCCTTTTTTTTTAATGTACGATCCTGTCATGGTGTCTTCCCTCAATTGTAGAACAGTTCGGCCTCCTTTTTGACTTTGATTACAATTGTTGTCAGCAATTCTGAACATTTCTATTCACTAGCATGTTATTTATGGTGTATACTTTTTGCGAGCTTCGTTGGGAATATGAACGAGAGAGAGAGAGAGAGGGAGTGACGAGAGAGAGAGAGAGAGAGAGAGGGGAGAGAGAAGACCCGAGAGGGGACTGAGAGACGAGCGAGAGAGAGGGGGGGGGGGTTAGGGCTGGGGAGTTAAATTCCACAGAGAGAAAACATGAGAGAAAACGTTCCCCATGGCATCATCAAAATGGCACACGTAATTTAAGCGTTGAACGGGTCTCTGATTGTTCTCATGATCTCTCATGGGGTTGATGAAAACACGTCACAATCAAAACATGTGTTATATACTGCATTTCGTCACTGAGAAATTCCGTGAAAAACCAAAAACGACACAGTCAAACATGCGTCATAATGCATATTCGTCACTGAGATATTCCATCAAGAAGAAAAAAAAGTCACAATCAAACATGTTTCATAATGTATTTCGTCACTGAGATATTTCTATAGACATAACGAAAAACAAACGTTTGGGGCTGTTTTTTTTTGCCGTTACGTACGGGTACTTATGGTAACAATAGAAACATTCCATCATCAACCGTGAACCATAATGAGACAATAACCTACACATTTTAAGAAGAAAGATCGGCCCAGAGTTTTGTCTGGAGCGGAGCGTGAAAACACAGTCTTGACCACGGACAGATACACAGACAGCCTTTCTTCGTTCCCATTGTAAGTGACGATTACTCCCTATTCAATAAGAACCCGGAGTACAGGGACCCGAAGTTGATGTTGCACTGGCAATAATTCAGGAATGCAACGCAATACAACATGTGTCGAGTCAAGGTTGCATGAATCACAAGATGGTGTTTTCATTCATGACAAAACCCATAAAGTTATATGGCATGGTATGAAAGAGCGAGAGAGACGAGAGAGGAGAGAGGTGAGAGAGAGAGAGAGAGGAGAGAGAGCGAGCAGAACAAAGGACAAGACCAACGCTAAATCATCTAGTCCACAAAACAGAACGATATGGACGGCACGGTTAGTGAAGAATGGAAAAATAGCAGAAAAAACGAGTTCGGTGTTCAAATCTATTCTATGCTGGATGCCACAACTCAAAGCACTGCGAACGAAGAATCAACGATTGTCACCCACGCAGTCTTTTTTTTTTTTTTCTTCTTTCTGTATTCCCTGCACACATCACCATCACACCCGTTTTTTCATAAATAAGAAGGCCGCTGATAAAAAAACAGCGTTTCCCCCTTCCTACCTCCTACCCTTCCTACCTGTGTGTGCCCGCCTCGATGAACACGGTTATATAAACAAACGTCAGGCTTACGTCTTGTCGTCATAGCCATGTGACTATCTACAGTCACTGAACGCATTAACTCCACGCACTGGATTATATACAGTCGACATGGTCCTTATAAACCGCACTCAACTGAACCACGATTCAGCTGACCAGGGTTATGTAATAGCAGCCGTTGTTTGTGGGACACTCAAGGGGGAAGCAGTGAGGAGTGAAGGCCCAACTTTATTCACAGAGGTCACCAGTGCACGGTTCATCAGAAAGGAGACGTGCATGCTACGACTTGAATCAGGAGCAATAGACAGGACTTTGTCCTCAAACCCTCGGTCTGTAACGTGTGTGTGTGTGGTGTGTGTGTGTGTGTGTGTGTGTGTGGTGTCGTGAAACAGATGAATAGTTTGAACAAAATAAGTCTCGGGCTCATATATATATCATCCGTCCTTTAGAACAAATGACTTGGCAAAGATAAATAGGAAAAGAATATGAAGGGGCAGACGAAGGGTGTGCAACAGGAAAGAGAAAGTGTAGCGTGTAATCGATTTTTTGTATGTAAGAGTCCCATTCTAATGCACATATCAGTGGCCATAGGTTGTGTATCTAAAGTCATTCGCTTCGTAGTATATAGAAACCAATGATAAGATCGTCTGGGTCACACGGGGGCAAACAAAGACAAAGAAAATGAAACCTAAGGAAATAGGGATAATATAAACTCCTCACACAACGCATAATAACCATGGGAAACAGTATAGATCCATACTGAAGACCAGAACATTCATCACATGCACCTGCTCCTGAGACTTAAAAATCTGCTGGTTCGTCTGACTCGTCCAAAGAGAAAACGGATTGATGTGTGTGTGGTGGTGGTGTGTGTGTGTGTGTGTGTTGTGTGTGTGTGTGTGTGTGGTGTGTGCGCGCGCGTGTGTGTGTGTGTGTGTGTGTGTGTGTGTGTGATCTGTGTGTGTGTGTGGTGTGTGGTGTGTGTGTGTGTGCGAGCGCGTGTGTGTGTGTGCGATGCGTGTGTGTTGTGTGTGTGTGTGTGTGTGGGTGTGTGTGCTGTGTGGGTGGTGTGTGTGGGTGGTGTGTGTGGTGTGTGCAATGAGAGGGACCGGACTGTGTTGGGCACAAGAGGGGAAGTTGGGATGGGTGGCTAAGACAGGTAGATTATTGACGTATTCAGGTTTTTATCTAGGCCTTAGTGTATGTTGATCGCGGGGAAATTAAAGTATATGGAAATGAAACACATTTTAGTCCAAAAACGAATTGGAGCATAAAAAGCATATGACAAGGAGAGGGGTGTGGTGGAGGAGAAAGTTTGCGGGGGGAGGGGTGCATCCGGGGTGGAAGGAGGTCGGAATTTTAGAATAGGGAAGGGAGTGGGAGGGTGGGGGTAGTGGAGATAA
>JADBJO010035779.1:0-2500 GCA_016801955.1 Conus betulinus | reverse complement strand
TTTTTACACTACGGTATCTTTTCTAGTGTGATGTTTCACCTAGTAAACTTTTGGTCATGGCATTGATTTTTGATCAGTTGTCGATAAAACCAAAACCAAGTAACTCCAAATGTAGAAGTAACTTTCCCCCTAAAATCCATTAACTCTACATGCTATGTTCTGCCCAGTTTGTATGAGCAGCACTTTTCACACACAGTAACTGCCAGAACCCCGTATCTTGAACAAAGGGACTCTGGCTGTCAGAAAACAGCAGTGATTTGGAAGAGTAAGCTACCACTCATCTGGAGATAAGTGTATTTTGGTGAGCTTCCACCAAGAAAAGGAAAGTAACTGAGCCAGGAAAAAACCCAGTGTATCCAGCTGCTGGGCTGTCGCTGTCAGGATTGTTTAAAGTTTGGCAGAAGTGGACCCATAGCTGAGCTCCAGAGTCTACTCTGACATGAGAAACCTTCACTTAAGCATGTGAAGTCTCACTCTTTTGCTCCTGTTCACAAACACTGAAGAAGCATTGCAGAAACACCAACACTCCCATAGTACAGGTAAGACCATTTTTGATAAATCAATACTTTCACAGAAGTTTTTGTAATACCTTTACGTCATATAACCGCTTGAACTTCTTTTTTTATACTTTGATGTTTTTGTTCTAAACGGCAAAAACCTGTATCTATATTCCGTGCGCGCGTGCGTGTGTGTGTGTGTCCTTTTATTGTGGTGCACGTTTGCATACACAGTTGATACGGGGTAACCACCTGATATTATTGTCTAAAGTAACACCCCAAAATGTTATGAGTGCTAATTCCTTCAAGTTGTTTGTCTCTTATGTATATCTGAGGGGCGTAGTCGAAGTTAAATTTTGTCTGTTCTGTCACTGATGAATATATGGAGGGCGTAATCGAATGAAATTCTGTCTGTTCTGTCAGTTTCAGTTTCATCAAGGAGGCGTCATAGCGTGTGGACTAGGCCATATGCGCTACACCACACCCGCTAAGTTTTGAGACCACACTACGCATGATTTCAAGCTGATGGATAAATGAATTAAGAACTAAGATGAGACAATTGAAGAAGAGGGTCTCGTAGTTATAACCAGACTCTCTGTTTTCTGTTCGTTTTATCACGTGTAATTTAGTGTAGTCCATTTCACCAATTAATCAATATTTTCTTGCAATACAATGGAAAATCGAGTTAGGTCGTAATGGCTGGAGTATAGATGTATCATCAGCAAAGAACTAGCAAAAGCTTTAGAGAAGTGAGGGCAGATCACGTACACAGACTTCATGAAAGCTTTATGATAGAAGTAAGGGCAGATAATATACACAGACTTCATGAAAGCTTTAGAGAAGAAAGGGCAGATCATATACACAGACTTCGTGAGAGCTTTAGAGAAGTAAAGACAGACCATGTACACAGACTTCATGAAAGCTTAGAGAAGTAAGGGCAGATCATATACACAGACTTCATGAAAGCTTTAGAGAAGTAAAGGCAGACCATGTACACAGACTTCATGAAAGCTTTAGAGAAGTAAAGACAGACCATGTACACAGACTTCATGAAAGCTTTAGAGAAGTAAGGGCAGATCATATACACAGACTAAAATGCCGAAGAGAGCCCGTGTGGCACATCAAATGTTTGTGGTTAAAGTCTGGACAATGATTAGATAATCAGTTTTTGTTAGTCATGATTTGTTGATCAGTGACGTCAAAGACCTTTGTAAAATCAATTAGACGATGATGAACTCTCAATATGAAATGTCCACTCACAGTAGGCTTCCTTTTTTCAGTGTTCCCGGATAAATCTTCTTATTGGATGCCAATACTACACTTGAATCGGTACGGCTTTAACACAAAGTTTCAGTCGTCGACTAATCGATGTTCAACCTATTGGCCCCATCGATGTCAATCTACGTCAACAACAGGAAATCATGTCGGCGTGAAAGTTAACATAAAACACTTTTAACTTCGTCACTGGTTATTTTTGCAATACACCAGCTCACGCTGCTGAATTCATGCTGGTACCGCAGCTGTCTCTGCTCCAAACTTTGCTGTCCATCATTTACAATCACCAAATCCTATTTTTTTTTCTAACAGTCATCCAGTCAAGGTGATTATCGCTCGAAATTCGGAAACACTTCTTGTTGATGGGTCATCGCTGGTTCAAGTGGCGTAGTTCACTGAACTGAGTGACGAGTACACAACTTGTGCTCTCTTCAGAATAAAGTCGCCCATGCTCTGCGCGTACACGCGTTTCCAGACTGATAGGCGGGGAAGAGGAGGGGGAGGGGGAGGGGGGGGGGAGGAGGGGTTACACTTCGGCGCTTTCTCCATACTTAGGATAGGCTCAGCACTGGCGTGTTTCACAATTGATAAAGATTAAACTAGCAGCAGGGATAGTGTTGGGAACTGCACATGTTTTGCCTGAATTCTTATGCATAAGAATGTGTATAGCTCTCCAAATTGGGTTTGAGTTACACGATACACGATGTTTTATTTGTCCTCATAGAATA
>JADBJO010035778.1:10000-11841 GCA_016801955.1 Conus betulinus | reverse complement strand
GAGAGATCGAGCTTTGTGTGTGTCTCCGCTCTGTGTGGTGGTGTATGTGTGGTGTTTTGTGTGTGTGGTGTGTGGGTGTGTGTGTGTGTGTGTGTTTGATAGATAGCAGAGTACAACCACGGCCCAATCTGACAGAAATTTTTTTCAGTCCTTCATGGGTGTTGTGGTGTGTGGTGCTGTGTGTGTGTGTGTGTGTGCCGTGTGCGCGCTCGCGCGCACACGCGCCTGCAGAACAAGGAAGTGTGGGCGAAGGGAAATGTTTAGATGGGAGGGGCTGATGTGGTTGATAGACGGATAGACGGATGATAATTTCTGTAACATATGACAGCGGGCCGACGTGCGTGCACGTGCATGGTTGAAGGGGGGGGGGGGGTGGGGCCGGTGGTGGGTGGAGGGGGTGATACATAGAGAAGTGAAGGACGCAGGGACCGAAAGGGGGCGGGAGTGGATAGGGTAGGGTGGGGGGGGGGGGGGAGGTGTATGTGTGTGTGCAGCCTTTTAGACAGCTTCTCCCCTCCCAGCCCTGGGGTGTCCCCCCCCCCCCCCTCACTCACAACCGCTTCCCTCCTGTCTCTCTCTCTCTCATCTCTCTCTCTCTCTCTCTCTCTCTCTCTCTGAGCTCGTGGGTGTGGTGTGTGTGGTGGGGGGGGGGGGGGGGCGGGGTTGGTTATCTGTGTGTGCGTGCGTGCGTGCGCGCGGCCGCGCGCGTGCGTGCGTTTGCTGATGTGTGCATGTGGTGTGTGTGTTGTGTGGTGTGTGTGCGCGCGCGCGCGCGGCCGCCGTATGTGTGTGTGTGGGTGTACACGCTTGCGCGCATTCATTCATTCATTGCATAGTGCATAGTGCTCGTGCGCGCGAGCAGACAGAAGGAGCCGTAAGTGGTAGTGATATGTGTGATATAGAGGGTGGACTGGACAACGATTCTGTATCATCATACACGAAAGCTTATCGGAGCAGCAGCGAGGCAGGGGTTGACTCTGTGTGTGTGTGTGTGTGTGTTTGTGTGTGTGGTGTGTGTGTGTGTGTGTGTGGTGTGTGTCTGTGTGTGTGTGGTGAATGTGTGTGTGTGTGTGTGTGGTGTGTGTGTGTGTGTGTGTGTGTGTGCGTGCGGAGCCTGGCCGGGGGAAGGGGGGGAGGTGAGGATACAGAGATGTATGGTGGATAACAGGTTTGTTGGTGTCGAGGGAGTGGGGGGGGGGGGGTGGGGGGGGGGGGGGGGGGGGGGGTTGGGGGTGGGGGGGGGCAGGGGGGGTGAGCATGTTGTGTTGGGTGGTGTGTGGTGTTGTGTGTGTGTGTGTGTGTTTGTGTGTTGGTGTTGTGTCCGGCGAGACAAGCCATTTAGGTGTCTTCTTCTCCCCCCTCCCCGCCCCCCCCCCCCCCCCCCCCCCCCCCCACACACACACACACCTCTGTCTTTGTCTCTGTCTCTTTCTGTGTATCTCTGTCTCTTCTGTCTGTGTCTGTTTCTATCTGGTCCGTGTCCCTCTGTTTTTTGTCTGTCTCTGTCTGTCTGTCCTGGTGTCTCTCTCTGTCTTTGTCTGTCTCCTCTGTCTCAGTGTTTGTCCTCTAGTCTCTGTGTCTCTGTCTGCCTGTCTGTCTGTCTGTCTGTCCTGTTTCTCTCTCTCTCCTCTCTCCTCTCTCTCCTTCTCTCCCCTCTCTCCGGTCTCCTACGTCGGGCTCTCATCTCTCTCTCTCTTTCTGTGTGTGTGGTGTTTGTGTGGGTGTGTGTGTGTGGTGTGGGGTTGTGTGTGTGTTGTGCGTGTGTTGTTTCTGTCTATCTGTCTGTCTGTCTGTGGAGAGACAGAGACAGAAAGAGGAGAGAGATAGAGGGGGTGGAGAAG
>JADBJO010035777.1:0-11844 GCA_016801955.1 Conus betulinus | reverse complement strand
ATCAAGACATGCAATAAAAAAAACGAGCTGAGAACACCATAAAATGCCCATCGCAGCAGCAAACAGCAATTGCATACACACCATCCCCCCTCCCCCACCTCCCCACGTCAAAAACGACAAGAGAAGGAAGAAGGAGATCAACATGGGATGACAAAATGAGAGAGAGAGAGAGAGAGAGAGGAGAGAGAGCCCCCAGACACAGAGAGCGAGAGACGCGAGAGAGAGAGAGGAGAGAGCCAGCCAGCCAGAGACAGACAGACAGACCCGAGAGAGAGACAGAAGAGACAGAGAGAGAGACAGAGACCGAGACGAGACAGAGACAGACAGACAGATAGAAGAGACAGAGAGAGACAGACAGAGAGAGACAGAGACAGTAGTCAGAAAGACAGACAGACAGACAGATACGAGTAGAGAGAGAGAGAGAGAGAGAGAGCACTTGCGGTTGTTCTACCGAGGTGGATAGCACGTATTTTCAAACATTTGGTTGTGAAGACTGGTCACACGGCAGTGCGCATGAGCATTGTCCGAGTGAAAAAAAAAATCAGTCTTCGCACGTCGGGTGTGACAATTAAGAAGCATGAAGAGAGAGAGAGAGAGAGAGGAGAGAGAGAGAGAGAGAGAGAGAGAGAGAGAGAGAGAGAGGGCGGGGAGAGAGAGAGAGAGAGAGAGAGAGAGAGAGAGAGAGAGGAGAGAGAGAGAGAGAGAGAGAGAGAGAGAAGCATACCCAAATGTGCCACATCAGAAACGACAAACATACAATGAAAGAAGGGTCGTACCAAAAATCAAGTCGCGCAATAAAGAAGAATGAGCTGAAAACACCAGAAATACCCATCGCAAACAAAAACAACAAAGCCGCCCCACTCCCACCCCCCAACATGAAAAGAACAAGAGCAAAGAAAAAGATCAACATAGGATAACAAACAATTCAGTTAATAAAAAACGAATGATATCTTTATTTGAACACGCTGAGATGATATTAACGTCGATTTTATTAATAATGGCACTCCTCAAACAACTCCCTGAGTAAGCCAGACTGGTTTTAAAAAGATCAATTCTAGGACGCGGTGGTACTATCCTAGACGAATGGTTATTACTCTTTGTTGGAAACATTTTAATAAGGGAGTGTGGGGCTCTTCCGGATAATATTTTGAACATGAAAACAGCTTTTTTCATACTCTAATTTCATTTTTAATGGCAAAATATTCAATACTTATATTCGAAAGCTAGCAGAGTCGACGGCTTTGAAAGAAACCAATTTCAAGGCTCATCTATGTAGACTACTAGAGGTTTCATGATATTATTGCTTGCTGAATTCCAAACGGTTGAAACATAATTTATGTAAGATTCTATGTAAGCACAGAAGAACATTTTTCGACTGTGTAGATTCAAGAATTTTTTTTTAGAAAATAATGTTACATATCCTTGTAATATGATCTGACCGTGACAAATTATTATCAATGACAACTCCAAGAACTTTATGGCTATTAGTTTCTTCAATCTTTTTGTCATTAAGGTAAAGGCAAATGAATTATCAGGAAGATTTTGACGTTTTGTCGGGTTGTTATTAGCATGAGAGAGAGAGAGAGAGAGTGGGGGAGGGGGGGGGGGGGGCAGAGAGAGAGAGAGAGAGAGAGAGAGAGAGAGAGACAGAGAGAGAGACAAAGACAGAGAGAGAGAGTGAGAAATTCTGTCTGTCTGTCTCTCTCTCTATCTGTCCGTCTCTCCTCTCTCTCTCTCTCTCTCTCTCTCTCTCTCTCTCTCTTCTCTCTCTCTCTCTCTCTCTCTCTCTGCTGCGTGTGCGCGCGCGAGTGCGTACTCGTGTGTGTGTGTGTGTGTGTGTGTGTGTGTGTGTGTGTGTGTGTGTGTGTGTGTGTGTGGTGTGCTTCTGGTCTGTCAGTCTGTCTCAAGTCAGTCAGTCAGTCTGTCAGTCTGTCTGTCCTGTCTGTCTGTCTGCCTACCTGTCAGTTTGTCGTTCTGTCTTTTGGGGGGAAGCAGGTCGCGAGGAGGGTAAACGTTTTACCCCACTCGGACTGGGGACCCCTGTCCCGTCCTATGACTGTCGTTTCCACGGGACACACGGTGTAAAAAAAAAAAAAAAAAAAAAAAAAAGCCCAGCAAAAATAAAGCCCAGCAAAACTACTTCAAGATCCCTCGCTCAACTCCTCTGGAGACTCTAAGTCATGACGCTCTCTGTCCACATCCCTCCCTGCTCCGGGACGCCTTCCATTATTGTCTCCACCCTATGTCCCAGCATTGGGAACTACTGGGGCCCCCACCGGGTCCCACTGACAATCAGTGCCCTTTGCCCTCTGACGTTCCAGGTCGTTAGAGTGAGCTCCTATCTCTCTCTCTCTCTCTCTCTCTCTCTCTCTCTCTCTCTCTATGTTATGTCTCGTCTCTTGTTCTGACTCTCTCTCTCTCTCTCTTCTCTCTCGGGGAGGGTTTGTGTGTGTGTGGTCAAGGTCAAGGCAAGCTATCATGGCGACGTATTTTTTTCAGTCTCAGTCTCGCGAGAAATCAATTTTAGGAACGCTTCTACCAACATAAGTGACATTACAGTGTTCCACCATCATGCCAGCAAGTGTGCAACAGTATCGGCAAGTGACGGGCAGGTTTGTTTCGTTCAGAGTGCCATTTTTAACGCCGTAAATCCTCAGTAGTTAGACCCGTAGGCGTGCTGTTTCTCATGAAAGGATGTGGTACAATGGAAAGACACTTTGGGTGCCTGATGATAGACTGTGTAATGTACTCTTCTAAAACTGCAATGTTCCAGCGTTCAGTGAGTTCAGTTTACTGTCATGCACGTTTCGGTGTCCTGACTGCTGTGGTGCTGATCTTCATGTCCTGCTGTCTGCTGGCTTGTGGGGGCGTGGAGTCCAATCCTGGGCCCTGGCCCAACCACTGAAGATGACCGGCAGGCAGAGAGACACCGGCAGACTGGAGTGAGGGGGAGGGGGGGGTGAGGAGCGAGATGGCTGACCTGTCCAAGCAGCAAGCAGCGCCGGACGTACAGGAGATCATGAGAGGGATGCTGGACATGCAAGCCTGCCTACGAAGAAAAGAGGAAAAGCAGGATAAGCAATCTGAACTGATTAGCTCAGCTATGGATGACATGCAAGACATCATTAACGGATCAGACTGCCAGCATAGACCAGAAACACGAGCAGCTCCAGAAGAAGAAGTTCTTGACCTCAGATCTAGGTGTGACAGGCTTCAAGAGGGAAATGAGTGTTTCCGTGAACAGATGAAGGTCATGTGTGAAAAGTGTGTGTGACTATCTTGCAAACGACAGCAGGCGAAATAACCTGCTCTTCTTCGGGCTAGAGAAACCACAGAACAGGGAGAGCTGGGACGAGTGTGAACGGCAGGTCAAGGCAGTGGTCAGTGAGGGGATGGGACCACAGAAGACATCCACACTGAAAGAGCCCACAGAACTCACAATGACAAACGCTGTCGTGGTCAAGCTGCTGTCTTACAAACAAAAATCCTTAATCCTGAAAAGCGCCCGCAATCCGAAATCATCAGAAAATTCAATATAGTGTATATCAGGGAAGACTTTTCTTTCTGCCATGCTGCGCCAGAGAAACGCCAAGGACTGAGAAGCGAAGCCAAAAAGTTGTAGCAGGCTGGGGGGAAACCCAAGCTCAGATTTGACAAGCTTCTCACCAGAGATGGCGTCTTCACCTTCGACCTGGAAGAAAAGAAGGTAAAAGCGCTGAAGAAAAGGAGGAAGACAGCGGTTGAAGGAAATCCCAGCCAGAAGACGGCTACAAGACATACGAGCGGGACGCGGCAATCCATGACGATCCCGAGCCGGAAGGACTCAGCGGATCGCAGAAGGACTTCCCACCCCTGCCCCCGACCCGACCGCACAGACGAAGATTTCGGCATGGCCACATCTTCGCAGGAAAGTGATTTGCTGCACACGTCGGAGTACCCAGATATGAACTGTACTAGTGTAAGGCAACCGAACCGTGACGGCGCGAGCGTGTCCGAGGTCAACCCCGATACGTCACAATCCAGCGCGCGGGGCGCACGGAAAGAACAGCACTGCTCTCGTGACGTCAGCAGCAAGGAGCCTGTGACCACGCGGCAGAAAGCACGTGCCACTTTAGTGAGCCGGCTGCAACCCCCTGAACAATCGACACTGACACACACTCTGCAACAGTGCTCAGATCGGGAAACAGGGGGGCAGGCACAACAGCAGAGAGGGGGGAGAGGGGGTGGGGGGGCATGGCCAGTTTAGAGGGGGAGAGAGGGGGAAAACACAAACAATGAAATAGGGGTGTGGCCAACGCCTCAACGAACTAAAGATATGCACGAGGAACTGCAACGGGTGGTTTCAGAAACTTGGTGTTGAAGATGTGGTTCAATCCCTTCTAACATTTGACATCTTTTCACCTAAATGAGACATGTGTGGCTAACGGACAAGTACGATTATAGTGCGTTCCAAGGTTATGATGTGTACGTTTCTAAAGCCGTGAAAATATCAGCGAGTTCTAGAAATTCGGGTGGTGTGACGGTGTTGCACGTAAGATTTGTCAGAACTCGTTCGAAGAATTGATATTAAGTATGAAACATGGTGGTTTCGAACTAGACAAATCGTTATTTGCCCGTGAATAAAAAACGCTGTTTTTCGTTTGTCTATCATTCACCCGTATGACAGTAAAATACTGGAAACGTTGCAGAATACGGTGATGGTATTGCTGTGTTAGAAACTGGGATTCTTGATTTATATGATTGGTCGGAAGATTTCTCACTCGTTATCATTGGGGACTTGAATGCGAGGACTAGTAGTGAGAATGCTCTTTTTGCAGATGTGTACTTGAAACACAACGATTGTGGCATCGTATGGACACGAGTGAAAATGATAATCATTTATTTGAACCAGTAAATCCGATGGATAAAGAAACTAACGCTTTCGGTAAACAACTCTTGGGCATGTGGTCAGCATCTGATTGTGTTATGATCAATGGACTGTGTCGATTTCACTGTGATGACTCACTGACGTTTGTTTGTAATACTGGTGGGAAGTGCAATTGACTATGCTGTGTAATGTCTAAAGATCCTGTGTGCAGTGAAGATGTGGTTAGCACTTTCAATGTCATTTCCTTCATTTATTCACCACATTTCCCTGTGGCGCGCGCGCGCGCGTTGTGGTGTGTGTGTGTGTGTGTTGTGTTGTGGTGTGTTGTGGTTGTGGTGTGTTGTTGTAACGTGCATGCGTGTATGCCTGCGGGCGTGCGCGCACGCGTGTGTCTATGTGTGTTGTGTGTGTTTTCTGTCTGTGTATCTGTCTGTCAGTCTGACTGTACGCACCCCCCCCCCCCCCACCCACACACACACACGCCCCCTCGCCCCACTCATATACAGCCGCCGCTTCCCTTCATTTTTGCATACACGAAACGATACACTGGAATGCATTCATGTACTTACTGATCTGTAGAAATTGTATTGTTTGGTTTTATTTTCACTGATTCCACTGTTAGATAAAAACAAAATCTTATTCAGACATGAATAGTCAAGCATCTATGATCACGCGTCAAACAAATGCCTCAGTTATTTATAACGAAGGAGAAGATGAAGACGAAAAACGACGACGACGACGACGAAGAAGAAAAGAAGAAGATGTGTGTGTGTGTGTGTGTGTGTGTGTGGTGTGTGTGTGGTGTGTGTGTGGTGTTGTGTGTGTGCGTGCGTGCGTGCGGGTCGCGCGCGCGCGTGTGTGTGTGTAAGTGTGGTGTGTGGTGTGTGTGGGTGTGTTGTGTGCGTACGCGCGCGCGCGCGCGCGCGTGCGCGCGCACGTGTGTGTGTGTGTGTGGGTGTGTGTGTGTGTGTGTGTGTGTGTGTGTTAATCCCTGGAATTATACATGACTTTGATTGTCTTCTTTACTGTTTAGATAGTCATACCTTTTAGTGATATTGCATGGTAATCGAATTATTGTTCTCTATTTATTCCTACTTGGTGCTTAACAGGGAATGTGCATGTTGTTACTGTTGAATTATATAAAGATGTGTGTGTGTGTGTGCGCGTGTGTGTGTGTGTGGTGTGTGTGTGTGGTGTGTGTGTGTGGTGTGTGTATGTGTGTGTGTGGTGTGTGTGTATGCGTGTTTGTGTGTGTGTGTGTGTGTTGTGTGTGTGTGTGGTGGTGTGTGTGTGTGTGTGTGGGTCTTTTATCCCTGAATTATATTCTAACTGTGTCTTTTGTAACGTTGACCAATCATACTTGTTGCTGATACAATTTCTTGGTACTGGAATTTTTCTCTCTTTTTACTCTGTTCTTGGTTTAATAGGGAACGTTATGTGTTTATAGTTTTGAAATGTTTAACAAGTCCGTTTCCAATTTTCACAACCCTATGAATTATCTCCCTTTAACTACCCCCCACCCCCCCCCCCCCCCCCCACCACACAAACACCACGCTGTCAAAAACCTTACTTTAGCAGTAAATCTTTTATGCCTGATTTGTATTTAACTCTGGAGGTTGTTTTTATAGTTAAGTTTAATAAGACATTGTGAAAATGCTATGATCTTTTGAAGGTGCTATGTTTTTGTTTTCTTTTTTTTATACTAAAATTTGAGCTTATCTTGGAGCGTTCTGTTTTACAGTTGGCGTTTGTGTTACTGTCTATATTGCATATGTGATCGTGGTTTTGTTGGTGGTAATATGATATGTGTGGTGTTGTGTGTGTGTGGGTGCGTGTGTGCTGTGTGTGTGTTTGTAGGGTGTGTGGTTGTTGTGTGTGTGGGTGTGTGTGTGTTGAGATTCTGTTTTGGCAGAGTTTGTGTTCGTGTGATTCTGTATTGGCGTGTGGTATGTGTGTACATAGGGTAGGTGGTTGGTGTGGGGGGGGGGGGGGGGTTGGTACGATCGTGTGCGGCACTGTGTTAATATTCATATACTGTACAGACTGATACAAGATGGATACATGCCCTGACAAGGAATGACGAGCACGGTGGAAAGAGTGGATAATTTGTTTTAGATGATATACATGTTTTGATATTTTATTTGTTTTTGGATACGTGACTTTTGATGCATGGCACCACCAACAAATTTTCCTGTATTCTATCAGGACAAATAAATAATATGTGTGTCGTGTATCGTGTTTGTGCGAGGAGGAGAGGAGAGAAGAAAGACGAAGGAAGAAGGACAGAAGAAGAACGAAGATGAGCAGAGACGAAGAAGAAGAAGAGAAGAAGAAAGAAGAAATGAAGAGAAGAAAAAAAGAACGTACCACAAAAAAGAAATAGCGAAGACAAGAAGACGAAGAAGAAGGAAATAGGAAGAGGAAAGACGACACAAGAGAAAAAGGGAAAAAGAAAGCAGAAGAGGGAGCGGGAAGAGAAGAAGACGAAGAGAGAAGAAAGAAGAAGAAAGAAGAGGAGATAGAAGAGAAGAGAGAAGAAGAAGAACAAGAACCAGAACAAGAGGAGGGGGGGGAGGGAAACGAAAAGAAAGAAAGGAAAGGGAAAAAGAGAACTAAAAGGAAAAAAGAAAGAAAAAAAGAAAGAAAGAAAAGACAGAAAGAAAGAAAAAGATAAGGAGAAAGGAAAGGAAGGAGGAAAGAAAGAAGACGAAAGGGGAAAGAAAAGAGAAGAAAGAAGAAGAAAGAAGAAGAAGACGAAAAAGAAAAAAGACGAGAAGAAGACGCAAAAAGGTTATGGCAAGGCACAAACGGCAAACGCGTGGGAAACAGCACAGAACAACCTCCCACTGTGTTTGGAAACAAATTGATAGTCGGCTGAAATGTGATTTGAAAAAAAAAATCTCCCGGGATCCCAAATTATTAATTACTGTGTACGGGTAATTTCCGTGCCCTTTAACCGATCCATTAACTTTCCTTCCAAACAGCCTCGGGAATCCAGGGGGCGCCACTCGCTGTTCAATGGACAATCAGCGCCCTCTCCCGGCGTGAGGTCTGAGGATAAAGGTGATTTTAGTAAAGCGTCCGTTGTGGTGGAGTTTCCTTGCTTTTTTATTTTTTTCCCATTGTTGTTATTTGACATGGGTTAAAGGGTGGTGTTGCGTGGTGTGTGGGGTGGTGTGGTGTGGTGTGGTGGGTAGTACTCTCGTGTGTGTGTGGTGTGTGTGTGTGTTGTGTGTGTGTGTGTGTGTGTGTGTGTGGGTGTTGTGTGTTGTGTTATTAAAAGAGAAAAGTGGTTCGACATGATGATGATGATGTGATGATGATGATGAGATGATGATCGTCATCATCATCATCATTCATCCTCAACATCATCAACAACAACAACAACAACAACAACAAACATAAGAACACCACCACCACATCATGTTCATTAATAGAACAGTGCTAAAATCATTAATGCGATTTGTTTCTTTCATTCGTAACGGGCATGTCGACGATTTGCTTTTTTCTTGTTTTGTTTTGTTTGTTTGTTGTTGTTTTTTTGTCAGCTTCAGCGTACGATTTTGCTTATCTGCCGCTGTACATATTTGTAAATTTTTGTCGATACGATTGTTCCGGTACCAGATGTTTTTTTATTTTGCTTCCCGACCCCTTCAACTTATAAAAACAATTATTTGAATGATTTGTGGTCATTAGAAACATCCCTCACATTTTACCAGACTCAGATCCACTTTAACATACACATACAGCTTTGAGCAGGCGTCCGAGTACCCTGCCCACCACAAACGAACGACACAACTCTCCTCATGGTCACAATCCCCACTATGGTCAAGGGTGTGACGGAAGCCCTCGCCCCCGCCAAAGCAAGATCAGGAACACATGGCGTGGGTGGTCCACTCTAAGCCCTACAACACCATCCGACGCAGACTAGTGGCCCCCAAAGGACACGGTGGACAAACTAGAACCGATCAGGGCAAATCTACGAGATCCAGTGTGGAGATGTGACCAAAGACATACGTCGGAGAAACAGAAAGGAAAACTGAATACTCTGCATCAAAGAAAACACAAGAGAGAATCATCACCCACGTCGGAGAACACTAAAATTTGAAATCAGCGGACTTGAGTTCTCCCGAGGACAATGTCAGGCGTCGTCTGGGACCAGGAACCTAAATGGTAAAGAGTACGAGGGAGTAAAGGAGGCCATATACATCGTACCACAAGGCCACGTCTCATTCCCTAACCAGAACCGGCGGGGGCACGACACAACCTACCAGCAGCCTACCACTTAACCTTGCTCGGGCTTCGGTGACTCGAGGGTTCCTCTGGAGGATCGCGGTTGGGCACCGACTCCAACCTCGACTAAGCTCAGACACGAGACATTACGAGCAGCGTGACGTGAGGGCCACTACTGGATGGGAGTACCGAAAAGCTCCGCTTCGGCCAAAAACTTTTTTTTTGACTGGGTGAAAATGTGCAAAAGGTTTATAAAAGACTGTGTTCACTAAGGACAACTCTCCTCGCACATTGACGGGCTTGCTGCTGTCGGTCGGAGGAAGAAAGAAGCGTCGGTGGACTCTGACAGGGCAGGCATGGCCGTCTTTCCCTCGAATCCCACCGTTCACGTTCCACGCACTGCGTTTCGTAGATTCTGCTTCCGTCAGTACGTGAGCGCTCTGGACAGCATCGATTTCGTCCAATCATCGTTATCAATAGTCAACCATCGTCGATGGTCCGCCTCCTCCTTCACCTCATCCCCTCTTCCTCACTTCCTCACAATCAGCATCAATTACATCATCATAGTCAATACTAGCATAGGGGGGTGTGTAGGAGGCGCGGTCATGCATCATCTAATTCATCACTGCATAATCATATTCATCATCATTACACCACGCCAACCCACTCACCAAACCCAACCGACATCATCTATTCAATGGTAATCAATCAACGGGATAGTACATCGTGAGCGGAAGTGTTTGTGTGTGGTCCGTATCTCGTCATAGTCGTCCTGGTTCAACCGCCCATCAACGGCCATAGCGTCATTATTTTTATAATAACTGTGGTCGTGCGGGTTTCGTGCCAGCGCTAGCGTAGGTGGTCTTAAGTGTCTATCATCATGATCATATCATCAATTCCATCATTAAGGAATCATCTCAAGCATCATCAGCGTGAACATCTTCATTCATAAGCTTGATTTGTTGGGTGGTGGTAGATAGATAATCAGACATCAACATACACCAGCAGCAGACGAGTGAGTAAACAGCATCGGTTGCCGGTGTCCTCGTCATTCACATTATATATAAGACAGCCTAACGAAAGATATTGTCATGTAGCCGTCGGCATTTTGCCCGTCGTCATAGATTGTAACCTATGTTGGGGCCACTCTTGTTGATCGTCTTTGTCCGTAATCACGGTTCGTTATCCTTCTCCTCCTTTATCCTTCCTCCTCCTCAGCATCATGTCATCATCATCATCATCATCATCATCATAATCATCGTGCGTTGTCGTCATCACTGCCACCACTCGTCGTAATCGTGATCAGATCATGATTTACCCTTTAAACAACAAAACCCGTAGTTGATAGATGCTAGACCAAAGACTTACGCATGATGTGAAAGATATGCTCGGGGCCTTGAGGGCAAAGGGCCCCATGCTTTGAATGAGTTTTTGGTGTTGCTGTTGTTGTTGTTGTTGGGGTGGTTGTTGGGGTGGTGGTGGTTTTGCGTTGGTGGGTGTGGTGGTCGGTGGGGTGTGGTGGTGGATCGGTTGTGGTTTTGGCGTGGTTTGGTTAGTCACCTGTAGCTGTTGTGATTTAAAATCCAAAAACACAGTGGATGGTACAGTGGGGAGGGGGGGGAGGGGAAAACGTGCGTCTGTCAGTACAAGAGGGACGACCAGGGGATTGGAAAGTTGGAGGGGGGTCGGGGGGGGAGAGTGGGGGTGGGGTCGAAGCTGAAGGGTGGGAAGAGAAAAGTGAAGGGAGTGGTGGAGGAGTCTGGTTCGCAGGGGAGGGATTGAGGGGTGGCAGAGGGACAAGGTTGGCCGAGTGGTTGTTGAGGCGAAACAAACAAAAACAGGTGAAGGGGTGGGGGTCTTTGGGGGGGCCGGACAGTCGGTGGTTGGGGTGTTTGGGAGTGGGGGGGTGGGGGGCGTGTCGCAAAAAATTTCGGCAATTCATATCTATTTTGGAATGAGGAAAACAAAATCGCTGATTCAACTAACGCCCTCTATCTTCCAGGAACGGTTCTTCCATGATCTTTCAAACGGACTCTGGCGCCGCTTCCGTCAGCTGGTTCTCTGCGAACATTACCTGCTCCTACCAGGCCAATAACACGCGTTCTATTTGCTTGGTATTTGTTGTTGATGGAACACGTGCAGGATCATCACCACGGAAAAAAGAAAAAAAAAAAACGCCTGGAGTCCACCGTTTCCAAAGATAAAACAGATTTCTACAAGGAGGGAGGACGAGAGGAGAAAAAAGGGGGAAAAAAGGGGGGAGAAAAAAAAGCACTACGCGGAGGGAACTTTGCACTATGTTCGTTCACCGTGGAGTGAGTAGACCTAGTCCCTCAATTCTGGTCAAAGGGAAGGAATCAATACGCAACTTCCCAGGGTCTTTGCATCAAATACCTTCGTTCCTACAAACGACTTAGAACGTGATTTTCCACATAGATATGACCATCTTAGTCGATGCCGCTTTGGACTGGGGGAAGGGAGGAGGGTGGCCGGGGGGGGGGGTATGACCTCGTGGGAGGTTGAGGGGACCCGGTGGTGACTGGAAAGGCGTGCTGTGTGTGGGGGCGGGGGGGGGGGGGGGGGGCGCGGGGGGGGGGGGGGGGACGGGGGGCCGGAGTGAAGGGGGGGCGGTGAGGAGTACTGCGAGATGCGTGTGTAAGGAGGGGGGGGGGTGGAGGCTTGGGATGGGGTGAGGAGGAGGAACGGTTAAGGTGATGGAAAACAGTGGGGCGGAGGTGAGGGGT
>JADBJO010035776.1:0-11845 GCA_016801955.1 Conus betulinus | reverse complement strand
GTGGGTGGTGGAGGTGAAGGTGTCTCTGCACGGGATATTCGTGCTTCCTCCCTCCACCAGCCAGCTGACAGTGGCAGTGACGGTATGGGGAGAGGTTCCTACATGTGGAAGGTGACTCGTTGATTGGCCACGCCTTGCGGGAATACAGACGTGGTGACGGGACGCCCACTCAACAAGACCGAGACGTCACGGGCAAGCCTAGCAACTCCGTGTTGGGTAAACGACCTCCGGAGCGGAGAGGAGAGCGGGGATTCCCCACGTCACAACACAGCCGGCAACCCCAGTGATGTGCGTGGTGGTAAACGAGGATCGGCAAGCAGACAGAGCGGTCTTTCGTGGATACCTTGGTAACCAACATAGTAACAGTGTTGGCCACAGGCCACTACGCAACAAGAAATCTAAATTGGACAAGCTTGATCATTCAACGTCCTGGTCCTTTCTTAACTATAATGTTGAGAACTTATATAACAAATTAGATAATTCGTCATTCATTGATTATGTTAATTCATTTGATTTCGTATGCCTTACAGAAACATTTGTGGACAAGTCATTTGATCTTTCATGTGTGTTTAAAGATTTTCTTAAATTTGTTGCTCCTGCTCAAAAACTGTCACACTTTGGGAGAAACTCTTAGGTGGTGTACTGTTGCTGGTTAGAAAGTGTCTAGAACAGTCTGTAGAAGAAATAAGATTAGACTGTGCAAATGCTATAGCGATTAAACTGAATAAAGGTGTGCTTGGTACTGACAAAGATGCAGTCTTAGTATGTTGTTATATTGTACCTGAAGGTGGTCCTCTGTACAATAACACCAATCTGAAAGATGGAGTAGTTATACTAGAAGAAAGTTTACTACGAGCAGGGGTGATGTGACTTTCGAGTCATGATTTGTGGAGATTTAAATGCAGAGATATGGCACACTTTGAGTCTTTTAGTCGGTTTTATGATGACCGTTTAAAAGACAGTTTCCGTAGAAACTCAGAAGATGAAAATGTAAACAAATTTGGAAGATCCTTGTTGGATCTTTGTTTTTTGTTTGATCTTGACATTTTGAATGGATGTTGCAATGGAGACAGAGATGGAGAGTTTACATTTGTTTCACCACAAGGGATGTAGTGTTATTGATTATTTTCTTGTTCCAGAATGTTTTTCCCAAAATTGCAATATGATTGTTGGTGATGTCTTGAATCCTGGCATTTACCAATAGAAATGATATGGCAAAACGGAATGACCAAAAATACCCAAGCTCAAGAACCTGTTCTTGAAGAAAAAATCTTTTGGTCAGAGGAGAATGCTGGGAATTTTGAAAATGAGCTGAATTCCAATACCTTAAAGAACAGCTTGATAAATGTGGATGTCAACAGATGTGTGAATATTTTTGTTCGAGCAATGTATAGTGCTGCTGCTGCATGCATGGTGAGAATAGTTGGTAAAAGAAAGAGAAATCAGGATGAGTGGTTTGATTATGAATGTGACCAGAAGAAGAAAGAGGTGAAGAAGCTACTCAAAACTTTCCGAAGGAACAAAGCAAAAGACAAAAAAGAACTGAAAGAAAAATATACTAGTGAGCGATCAGATTATGTGAATTTAAGCGACAGAAGAAACGTGAATTTGAGCAAACAAAGATTAAAAAATTAAAAGACTCTATTAGTGATTCAAAATTATTTTGGGCAACAATTAGAACATTAACAGAAAAAGGATGACTTATAGCGATGTAACTATAGAGCAGTGGTTTGAGCATTTCCACAATATCTTAAATTACCTGAGAATATAATTGAAAACAATGGAAGTGTTGATTTAGAAGCTAATGACTTTGAAGAACCGTTATTTAATTATCCAATATCTAGAGAGGAGATTGTTAACAGTATAAAAAAAAATTAAGGTCTAGGAAAAGTGCAGGTCCAGACATGATCTTAGGGGAAATGCTAAAACATTCTAATACACTTGTAGTGGGATTTCTGAGAGTTTGTTTTTAAACAAGTTATTTGATAAAAGAACTTTCCCGCTAGACTGGCTCAATCTATAATAATTCCATTGCACAAAAAAGGCGACATCAATAATCCAGACAATTACAGAGGTATTGCCCTTACCAGTATTGGGAAAAGTTTATACAAATATTCTAAACAGACGATTAATTAAATGGGCAGAAACAGAAGAAAATATAATTGAGGAACAAGCAGGATTTAGATCAGGCTATAGCACGATCGATCATATTTTTTACATTATTTTCTCCGTTCAAAAAATATCTTCTCAGAAACAGCAAACTGTATATAGCATTCATAGATTTCCGTAAAGCGTTTGATTCTGTTAATAGAAACTTGCTGTGGACCACATTGCGCAAAGAAGGTGTAAATGGTAAAGTGTATAGGTCCCTAGAAGTGTATACAACTCGGTGTTTGCTTACGTCCGAGATAAAGGTATGTATTCTGACTTATTTGAATGCCCACGTGGAGTTAAACAAGGATGCCTGCTAAGTCCCCTGCTGTTATCATTTTTTTTTTTTATCAACGAACTGTCTATGGAAGTAGTTAAAAAAGGGAAAGCATGGTGTTCAGTTAATCCCAGGTGCTAATGATGTATTTCTGATGTTGTTTTTGCAGACGATGTTATTCTTTTAGCAGATACTACAGTGGGGCTACAAAATCAATTAAATGCACTGAAAGAGGAAGCTGATAGATTAGAGCTTACAGTAAATCTGGACAAAACAAATGTAATCGTTTTTCGGAAATGGGGTCATCTTTCAGCCCACGAAAAAGTGGTTTTATGGAAACGATGAGATTAGTGTATCAAATTCATATAAATATATTTGTCTTTTCTTCACCACAAAGTTGAGCTTACAGAAGACATGGGTTGAAACCTATAGAAAAGGGAAAAAAGGCACGATAGAAATCTTAAGAAGATCCTTAAAAAAAATAAACTGTATTGATTCTCTCTTTTTTGAAAACTCTTTGACTCTCAGATTGAGCCAATGTTAACGTATGGTGCTGAAGTATGGGGTTTATTCAACAACAGTGAAATGGAGAAGGTTCATACATATGCAATCAAACGTTTTCTATCGGTACCATTGCATTCGCCAAATAAATTGTTATATGGAGAAACTGGTCGGTACCCCCTATATGTTAGAACCTACATAAAATGTATTAGATATGACTTAGATTACTTCAACTCCCAATAAAAAGATTGTGCAAACAAGCTTATGAAATGATGTTGATTTAGATGGAAAATGGAAAGCAAAATTCGGCATATTCTGTAAAGAACGTGTTACTACTCATGGGTTCGGGATTGTTCGGATGTGTCAAGATGTTGGACATGAACAAGTGTTTTTGTCCGAATTTAAGATCGGTTAATCTCGTCTTATAAACAAGACTGGCATTCTCATTTGGAAGAATCGGACAAGTATACATGGTTCTTTTCTTTTAAGAATGTTTTTCAAACGGAAAATTGTATCAGAGTTGTAAACAGTAAATGGCACAGATCCATTTTCGCTCGATTTAGAACAAGAACATTAGGTTCACGTGCCAATGTAAGATGGTTCTTAGCTCGTACATCTGATTCCCCTTGTCCCATGTGTGGTGCATCAACTGAAGATGAGACACATTTTCTATTCCATTGTAAATTTTACGAAGACATCAGGAAGAAATGTTCGTTCTCAATATGGACTCTTTCAAGAATTTGGACATTGTCAGCATACTCTCAACAAATGACGAAAAAAAACATACGATCACTCGCAAGGTTCGTTTCCCTGCTTGGGACCGTCGGAATAAAAAACTTAATCCCAGAAATTTAGACTAAAAACAAAACAAAAAAACAAAACAAACAAAAACAAAAAAACAAACAAACAAACAAAAAAAGTATTCTTTTTAGCATAATAACCAGTAAAACACAATATTATGATTTCTTGATGTTTCTGTTGAATGATCGATTTTCCTAATACAATTCCTATTTAGCTTGTGATGTATCGCTAAATGTGGCACGATCAGTTCGTGCGCACGCTGATGCCTTTGTGTGCATGTGTACGCATGTGCAAGCGGGTGCGTGTATGTGTGTATGAAAGGGTGTGTGTACACGTGCGAGAGTGAGCGTATTATATGTGTGAGTGTCTATGTTTTTCGTGTATACATATTTGTACATTTGTTTTTCATTATGACGTGTGATTGCTTTGAAAATATTTCTCAATTTCTAAATGTTGAATGTTAAATCCTAAATGAACCAGTACTGTTTCCTACACACTTTGTGCATTTCTTCCCTGTTGTCGCTGAAATAATGGCGAAATGTTTATTCTCCCCCCACCCCCACCCCCCCTTGCCAATAGGATTGTATAGTCAATGGCATTAAACTTTTTTCAGTGTCAGTGTCTCTCTCTCCCTCTGTCTGTCTGTCTGTCTGTGTACATATCTATCAGTCTGTCTGTCTATGTTGAACAAAAAACAAAACAAACAAACAAAAAACGGGATGGATGTGGAGGAAGGAACGTGGGAAGAAAGAAAATGAGAACGAAAAATCAGAAAACTACATTTCAAATATTAAACCCGTCACTAGCAGCATATGGGAACCACTGTAATCCATCCTGAAGACAAAACCATTCATATCACCTGCTTCGAGGCCTTTCGTCCGCTGGATCGGACTCATCAGGGTTGATTGTGTTTACTCCCTTGGCATTAGGAGGATACTACATTCTGTAATTCTGTGGTATTCTCACCAGCAAGCGTTAGAATTTAACAGCACCCCAAAGCAGCCAGCGAAGGGTGGACAAGTAAAACGAAAAGAAAATGGTAAATGCGTTGCTGAAAAACTAAAATCATTATGCAAACATATTGCTACCTAGTATTAAACCTAGTCTCCCAACAAAAGAAAATGCACTACTCACTTGTAGCTTTCGACAGCCATCTTCCTCAGCGATGCAGTTGCTGACTGAGTGAACTCGATTCAGATCACGCGACCATGGGACGTACCCAGGTCACGTGACCGAAACAGTGAAGCGAACACAGGGAGCAAGGTGTAGCGGCCCCGGTCCCTGTTCAGCAGGTGGGGGCGGGGGAGGGGGGGGGGGGGGGGGTTGGTCGGTCGCTGCGACGTAGATGGCCTCCTTGATCCCTCGCTGGAACCACTTGTTTTCTCTGTCAAGGATGTTCACGTTGCCCGTGTCAAATTGGTGTTGCTCGGAGTGCAGGTGTGCTCCAACAGGTGAAAAGTCCCTCTTGTGTTCTAAGTCTCTTTTGGAAGGGACGTTCTGTTTCTCCGACATAGTGTTGGTTGCAGTCACGGCAGTCTATTCTATAGATGACGCTGGATTTGTAGTTTGTTGATTTTGTCCTTGGGGGCGACGAGTTGGCTGCGGATGGTGTTGGTGGGCTTGGGATGGACCGCGACCCCCTAGTTTCCTGATCTTCCTGATCAGAGCTTCACTTACCCTCCAACGTAGGGAATGGTGACATGTTCCTTGCGCTCGCGTTGTTGTCTCGCTTGTGGTTGGAGTGCGGTGGTAGATCTCTTGCTTCCCGGGCTGTTCCAGGCCCACTTCTCGTAGCCCGAAATGACGAGCACTTCCTTCAGGTGGTCTTACTCCTGTTGTGCCTCTAGAGTTGAGCAGATGGTATTGGCTCTGTGGGTGAGAGTTCGAATCACCCCCAAGTTTGTGTTCCAGAGGTTGGTGGCTGTCGAACTGCAAGTATTGGTCTGTGTGGGTCGGTTTGCGGTAGACCGCGAAGGAGAGCACGCCATCTGTTCAGATAATGATTATGCAAACATTACACGATGTAGGGGAGAATATATCAACCTATATGTCTGTCTGTCTGTCTGTATATATATCTATCTATCTTTTTCTTTGTCTCTCTTTGTTTCTCTGTCTCTCTCTGACCTGACAGTGGAGCGTGCAAGTCGCATGTCATGTCGCTCCGCTAATTCCTGCATTTGAAAAAGTAAGAAGTTGATCAGAGTCGCCATATTTCACCTGCAGCCTTCTCCTGAACCATGCCGTCGACCCCTCTCGCTTTCTGAGCGACATGCGGCTCCTTCTTTCCAGTCTTCTCATCTTTTATGTTGAAAAGGGCCATGGAGAAGAAAGCGCGCGTGTCGCCATGTTGTCACCTCGGAGCAGACTGGACGGTGTCACCCTTGGCCTGCTCCTCACCCTGCTGTTCTAGGGCAGTTTGCTTTTGAGGTGTGGAGATGTTGAGCAGAACCCTGGACCCAAGGATCGCCTGAGGCAGTCACGACTGGACAGCAGTGGACGGACGAGCCTGGGCAGCGGGGAGTCTGCACCTCCACCTTCCCGGCAGCCTACTTTTACTGATGTTATGGACATGTCGCAGTCTATGAAAGTCCAGAACGCCGAAACAAACAGTAAGCTTGATGAGGTGTAACGGTATGTGAAAGGGCTGATAGTACAATACGCTGACTTGCAAAACAATATGATGGACTTAAAAGATAAAGTTGAAAATCTGGAACAAGAAAATCTGAATCTGTCAAAGGAAAACTCTGATCTGCTCTCTCGTGTACAGCACTTGGAAAAAAAAGACTGACAACCTTGAGGGCAGATCTAAACGAAACAATCTCATATTTTATGGAATACCCAGGGATCAAAAACGAGTCCAGTGAGGAGTGTGAAACCAAATTACGTGGTGTCATTACTAATAAGTGGATATAACAACTGATATAGAATTTGACAGAGTTCACGGCTTGAATGGCAGACAGGATTCCCCAATCATTGTGAGGTGCTCCTTTTACAAAAACAAAGTTTAAATCCTTAAAGCAAAAGAGAATCTGCGAGGAACCAATGCTTTTGTTGGGGAGGACTTCTCATTACGTGTGAGGGAAATCAGGCGCAAACTGTCGCCCCATCTGAAAAAAGCCAAAAGTGATGGGAAGAGAGCCACAATGGTTTTGACCCACTGCTTATAGATGGTAAGAAGTACTTCCTTGGTGATTTGGACAGTTTGCGCGAGTCTAGATAGGACATTGGCCGGCAACTTTATAGATGTACTTTTCCCTCTGAAAGCAGCGAGAGGAGGAACAAAATTCCTTGAGCACTGTTTGTGCGTTCACCTGACCCACATGACATTGACACACTTGAGCGCCGCGGTGTTAATCAGGACAGTAAGGTCGTGCCATCAGGTGACAGAGTGAGCAAGCACGTGCAGCATTCGCTGCTTGGAAAACGAAATCGTTTCTCTTTCTTGCTGTGGAACGTAAATGGATGTTACCAAAATTATGTGATTCTAGTTTCCTTTCTTTTGTTTGTGAATTTGATTTTGTTTGTTTAGTTGAGACATTCGTTGAGGAATGTCAGTTTGACATATTTACCGGATACAAATTGTTTTGTAAACCTGCTGTAACATATACTAAACATGGTAGACGGTCTGGAGGACTTGTTTGTTTAATAAGAAATGATCTTTTTCTTACGTCAAAAGTATTAATATGGACCATATCAATTGCTGCATCTTTTTGATTGATAAAGAGTTATTTGGGTTAGATAAAGGTATTTTGTATGTTTGTACATACATACCTCAGGGGGATCTCCTTTCTACACTCCTTTTGATATTGACAATGGAATAAGCATGCTTGAAGAATGTTTAACTGACTGTCTGTTGCAGAATGACGTGCATGTTATTTTAAATGGTGATTTGAACAGAAGAACTTCTCATATTTCTCATGATTACTCTGTAAAAAATGATTTTCATCCACAATTCAATAATTTGTCTCTTGGTTTCACTCGACGATCAAATGACCATACTCTGAATAACTATGGGAAATCATTGTTGAATATGTGCGCTGCATTAGATCTGAGCATTTTGAGTGGCATGTGCAAAGGCGACTATGAAGGTTGCTACACATTTATATCTGATTCTGGGAGTAGTGTCACAGACTATTTCATTTTTTCAACTGAACTTTATCAGTTGTTGATCGTATTAATTCTGACCATTTGCCAGTGACAGCATGTGTTATTTTTCCGATGGTGCAATCTGCTGATCTCTGTATGCAAGAAGAGGATTATGTCATACACACGTTTGTGTGGAATGAGAAGTGTGCGGATATATATACCAGTATGTTGTGCAGTGGTGAAATTCACACCAAAAACTGGTCTTGCGATTGATTTACTTGACGTTAACGTGAATGATGCTTTGAAGTTTTTTTTTAATGATTGTATCAGAGAGAGTGCTGAATCCATGAAAAAAAAAAAACCCAAACGAACATCATTTAATAACAAGGGAACTTCAGGTAAATGGTTCGATTTAGAATGTAAACTTTGTAAAAGAAACACTAGAAGATTGTTGTGGGTATTTCGTCGTGCAGTGGAATCTCAAGAGAAAGTAGATTCAGTAACTAAAAAGAAAGATGAACATGTTATTGCAGGACATGAGTACAAAGATTTATCAAAGCAGAAGAGAAAAGAGTTCAACCAAGCATTGTTAGACAAACTTATATTACCAGTGAAAACCCGAAAAGAATTTTGGGACGTTATCCATATTGCATCTTTCGACAGAAAACAGCGTGGAAATAACATATCTATTGATTCCTGTTTCAAACGTTTTAAAAGCATTGCTGCATACGGATACTGGCAATGTGGTACATGAGGACTCAGTGGAGGATGAAATGGAAGGCTACATGAATCGTCCAATTTCTAAAGAAGAAATTCTGCTTGCTTTTAGGAAACTAAAAAAAACGTAAAGCAGCTGGTCCTGATGGTATTATTGCAGAGTTCTATAAGAATTCAAACGATCAAGTAGTTCATTTTTTCTTCAAATCATTTAACAAATTGTTTGATAATGGTGAATTCCCTGACAGCTGGTCTGAATCTGTCATTCAACCTTTTTGCAAGAAAGGTGATATTAATAATCCAAACAATTATAGAGGGATTTCTTTGAGCGATGTTGGCAGTTAAGTATTTGGTATAGTAATAAATAACAGATTGCAAGAATGGGTTGAAGAAAACATCACAGGTGAGTGTCAAGCTGGATTTAAGAAAGGATGCTCAACAGTCGACCACATGTTTTCTTTACTAACTCTCATTCAGAAAGAGTTTTGTTACAACCGGAAATTTTATGTAGCACTTATTGATTTCGAAAAAGCATTTGACACGATTAATCGAAATCTTCTCTGGTCAGTTCTCTTTAAAATGGCATAAAGGGTAAATTATTTAAATGCATTAGGAGCATGTACAATGATGTTAAAGCTAGAGTTTGATGTGGTTCTCTGACAACAGGTTACATTGCCTGCACATCTGGTTTAAGACAGGGGTGCGTGCAGTCCTATTCTGTTTTCTCTTTTCATTAATGAACTAACGGTTGAAGTAATCAACAATGTAAGACATGGTGCTCGATTTTCACTAGAAGCATTTGAATTGTTTATTCTGTTGTTGGCTGACGATGTCGTTTTGATGGCTGAAACAGTTACAGGTTTGCAGACTCAATTGAATAGTTTACAGCGTGCCGCAACATCTCTTCAGCTAAAAGTTAATATGATTAAGAGCAATATTAAAGTATTTAGGAAGGGTGCATATTTGAGTGTGAGAGAAAGATGGCTATATAATGGCGTGACTTTGCCTGTAGTAAATGTGTATAAATACTTAGGAATATTCTTCTCCACGCGCTTGAGTTTTACCGCTGCATGCAAAGACTTTGCAAGCAGAGCTAAAAGTGTTCTGATTTATCTTCTGAAAAGGTTGTATGTGTTAAATAACAATTCTTTTAATTTGTTTATGAAATTATTTGATTCTCAAATACAACCAATTGTGCAGTATGGCTCTGAATTGTGGGGGTCTAGATAATGCCGTTATTCACTGTGAATCAGTCTACTTGCTTTGAAGAAATTTTTAGGGGTGGACAGGCGAACACCGAATGATCTTACTTATGGTGAAACGAATCGATATCCATTATACATATAAATTCTGCTGTTCAGTGTATTCGTTACTGGCTTAAGTTGATCCAAATGGAGAGTTACAGGATCCCATGTAAAGCGTATGATATGTTGTATGACCTGGATGCAAGAGTTAAGAGAAAAACTGGGCCACAAATGTTCGCTTATGCTTGTTCAAATATAGGTTGGTTCTGTTTGGGCCAGGCAAGGTGTCGGCAGTGTCATAATTTTATATGTTGCTTCCGACAAAGGCTTATTGACTGTCGGTGGCAAACCTGGTTCGATCCTATCCAAATTAGTGATAGATTCATCTTGTATAGAAGTTTTTGCAGAGAACACAGTTTAAAACCTTACTTACATTTTGATATTGATAAGCATCTGAAATACATTACCACTAGATTTAGGCTGGGGATTTCTGAGCTGGCAGTACATCGATATCGATATAAAATATTTATGTCTAATGACTTCAGTTGTCCATTATACACTGAGAGCCAAGAAAATGAGGTGCATTTTGTTTTCTGTTACCCGGCACTCAGGCATATTCGTGAAACGTTAATTAAGCCCAAATATTATAGACACCCTTCACTGTTTAAATTAGTCTGTTGATGTCATCGACTATACCCGAAGATGTACATAACCTTTCTTTGTCTCTGTATAAAAGATTTAAACCAAGAGGTGTTATGACTGACTGAAGTATACATGAATACAGTTAATACCATCATTAGTTTTAATCTGAATCTGTTGTATATTCTCATCCAGTTAAATGTTCACATTCCCATCTGTCTGTCTGTCTGTCTGTCTGTCTGTCTGTCTGTCCGTATATATATGCCTATATATATATATATATATATATATATATATATATATATATATATATATATATACATATATATATATATATATAGAGAGAGAGAGAGAGAGAGAGAGAGAGAGAGTTGTGTATTTATATTTCAATATTTCTTGAAGCCATTGCAACACCTATTTCACAAGAAAATGTAGCTTGTTTTGCTCTTTCATGATTTTCTTTGCTTCTTAGGTGGCACCTTTAGTTAGTTTTGAAAAAACTCAACAAACATACTATGGTATTGCACACCAGCCTTTTTTTCTGGTATAGCATTCTTCTTAAAACCGAAAAGGCAGAGGAGTCAAATTACCACTTTCCGCGGTCAATGAGGAGAAACAATCAGGTTTCGAAATACCGGTATCTGACCAGGAGTTATATGTTAGTGAGCTTTCCCCCATTGGAGTATGAAGGCTTACCACCCCCCTATTTCTACAATCTGAGACATAAGAGCAAGCTTTGTTTATATTTCAATATTTCTTGCAGCCATTGCAACACCTAGCTGCTCTGTAAGTTGCTGGAACGGTGCTCAGTACTTATCCTTGGAATTTATTGTTTCATTGTATATATATATATATATATATGTATATATAATATATATATATATATATATATATATATAATATATATATAGTATATACCTACCTGAAGGTGCTGGGGAGGACCCAGATAAGCACTGTCTTCACCCACCTTTTTGAACAGTCCTGTATCACCCTTGGAGGCCTGCGCTGTATTGACGATGGGTACAGGCACGTGCAGGACACTCCATTAAGATATCAAGGGATATAACTGCTCCTGAACAGAGATATATGAGACTACAGCTTGCAACTCATAACAGACTTAAAATAGTATCCCCATGGGTGTACTAGCCCGTATTTCATGACTGCAAAGCCCACCGGCAAAAAAACACACCCTCCAGCTGCCGAGCACACCCCACAGACCCAACCACCCCTGCCCACGGACAGATGAAGACAGTTAGTGCCACTCCAGACACAGCCAAGCTTTCGCCATACGGTCTTATATGCCCGCAATAGAGAATCCAAAGGTGTAGTCTTTCTCACTGTCAACAGGACTTTCCCTGTGGTCAGTGGGTCTTTCCTCACCTTCACTGGGCCTTTCTCCAGGGTCAACCTAGTTAAGGCAAGAAGGAAA
>JADBJO010035775.1:5000-11845 GCA_016801955.1 Conus betulinus | reverse complement strand
TCAGGGGCTGTATCGCAGATCAGGCATACCGAGTTTCGCAGTCGTTGTAGATTGAGACAGCCATCCATCTCTGTTCTATATGGCACCGTGAGCTCGATCTGATCAGTGATGGGTTGAACTGCAAGGGAATACTATGTGATGGTCTCATGCACACTTGCTGATGATTCTGGGGTGACTCTTCCGAATTACTTGGAGGTCTGCGAGTGGCACTCCCGTCATCTGCACCGTACAGCAGACTGTTACTGCCTGCCATGTTTGCTGGACGATGGCACTGTTGGTTCTTGGCCATGTTTCGCTGCCTACGCCGTAAAGAAATGTTGCGGGTGCTTTTTTTCCCACTTCACCAGATTTGCATTTGAGGGGCAGAAGGTCATATGCAGATCTGAGAATGAAGCTGATCCTGAGAGGGGCCATGTGCCAAATGTCATTCCAGAGTGAGACTTCTTTGGAGTGCATTCTCCCACGTTGGTCCATTGCCCTTGCTGGCTCTGCTGGACTGCTTTTTGGAGTCTTTTTTGGTCTTCTTCTTTTCTCATCTCCTGAATCATCATGTCTCTTTTGGCTTTTCCTTTGGCCTTTGACCACCATTCAGTTTTGGTCATCCCAGTCCTGTCTGTTGGTCTGTGTGTGGTCCTGTTATTTCTCTGATCTTGAGACTTTCTTTTGCAGAATCCATCGCCTCTTGAACTTTCCATTTTCTGCCTGTCTTCAGCTGGGGCTTAATTGCTTTCTACCACCTTGTCCTCCTGAGTCCTCCAGCATGCTTTGAAGTATGATCTTCCCTGCTTTGTATTCCTCCAGGATGGATTTCAGTGGTAGTTTCAGCTTTGCTTGGCGACAGTACAGCGCTATGTCAGTCAGACAGGGTGGGGACACCAAGCCATTTCCTTGTGAACTTGTTGATTTTGGATTCCATTGCCTCCACTATGCTGGTGCAGATGTCGTATATCATCAGAGGCCATAGGAGCTTTGGGTATCAGCATGAACTGCAGACACCAGACCTGTATTTGCCAGGGAGCCCACACTGGTCAATGGTCTCCAAGCCTTCTTCCGACGTCTGTTTAGTTTCTTTTGCTCTTTGTGTGTCTTTCAGCGTATCATCATACCACCTTACCAAGGCTCTTGGACTGGCTCTTCTGTAAAACTGTTGGAATGGCCTGGTTGGCAACACTGAAGACCACAGGTTCGGCCACTTTTCCTTTTCCTCAGTAGAGAGACTCCGTGATTTCTTTGGCTTTGAACTTCATTCTGGATGAGGCAAGGCAACTATGTCATCCAGGCCTCTCCAGCACATGACGTGTTCTCGTCTTCTCTGGATG
The DNA here is from genome assembly GCA_016801955.1 of Conus betulinus. Lineage (NCBI taxonomy): Eukaryota > Metazoa > Mollusca > Gastropoda > Neogastropoda > Conidae > Conus > Conus betulinus. Next base: position 10,526 of record JADBJO010035775.1, on the reverse strand, counting down.
AAATCACTGTAGTGTCATCCATGAAGGCCTTGAGAGGGGGCATCTTGTATCCATCGCCAAGGTCTGTTGCTCTTGCGTTGCTTGTTGCTGCTTTCAAGATGACTCCATTGCCAACAACGAACAGTTATTGGGGAAATTGCACAGCCCATTGCAATGCCCACTTCCAAGTTGATCCAATCTGTTGTGTATTCCTTGGTAGAGAAGCGCTGCATTGAGAAGCCATTGAAGTACTTCTTGAGCATGTCGCGGATGTTCTTTGGCACATGGTACATCTCAAGAGCCAACTGTATCATCTCATGGGGTACAGATCCATATGCATTCGCCAGATCAAGCCACACTACGTCCAGGTCTCTCTTTTCTTTTTTGCTCTTTGGATTGCGTCCCAGATCATTGTAGCATGTTCTACACAGCCAGCCACCGCCTGGGATGCCACCTTTCTGGACTGACACATCCAAGTAGTTGTTTTCCATGAGGTACCTGGTCAGCCTTGCTGCCATGACAGAGAAGAAAGAAGATTTTCCCTTCGATAGACGTTCAGTAGTGATATTGGCCTGAACTGGCTGATGAGTCACTTGAGTTTTGCTCTTTGGGGATGTACACACCATCTGCCGTCATCCACTGGCCGCTGATCTTCTGGTTTCTCCAAGCTGATCGCAGCAGCCTGTGGAGCCAGCTCCAGCACCTTGGGACATTTCTTGTATAGCTGGTAAGGTACTCCGTTTGGCCCTGGTGATGATTGGGCTCTGGCTTTGTTGACAACCTTCTTGATTTCCGCCAACGTTGGAGGCTTGTCATTGAACTGTTCCTCAGGGATGGGTGGCCACACCAGACCTTGAATGTCGAGTGGTGCTTTGCTCTGTGAGTCAGAGTATGTGTGAGTGACGCTTGACAACGCCATCCTATCAGTCCCACTAAAACACCAAACCAAACCAAAAAAATAGATTTCAAATCTATGCCCACTCTCCCCTCTCAACCACCCCCCCCCCCTCCCCCTCTTTCTTGCTTGGGACAGTGCGAAAGGCCCAACTGACACGATCAGTGACACAGGAAAAATTACGTCACGGTAAATGCGTGACGCCTTTCGTTCTTATCAGCCTACCTCCCTCCTCCTCTCTCAACCCTCCCTCCCCATGCTGTACGATACAACGCAGCGTGGGAGGCGTTCTAACAACAGCCCGTCTCACCCCACCCTCCCCCCCCCCCCCCCCCTCTCCTCTCTCTCTCTCTCTACCCCGCGACACAAAGACATGTGCCGACACAAAGGCATGTGCTGCGCTCACCACCACCTCCACCCCCCCCCCCCCCCCCTCCCCTTTCATCCCTACCCGCCCTCGTCCTCGCAGGCACCTGCACGTGCTCGCGAACACCTATGCGGACGCATAAATTAGCTGAGGCTTAACAGTCAGCTACACGGATGCATATATTATCCCGTGCCGATTAGGTTCAAACAATTTCCGAGGCGATTGGTGACTAGACTAAATCCCTCCCCCTCTCCCCCATGATCAGTGAATGACAGGTCATCTCAATGTGATTCGGCAAGAGAGATTCATAAAACTAGGCACACACCAGCTCAGCTTCACTGACCCCTCAGGACTGCCTGTAGACAAGAGCAGAGGAAGACAAAGGGACAGAGGCCTAGGAAACTCTTGGTAAACTCGCCTTGATCTCAAGTCATTCCCTGTTCATTCCCAGGAAAAGTGAGTTGGAACTCTGTTTTACATTTTTGAATCTATGTATTGATTTTATGGATGCTGTGTGTGTTAGCATTGTAACTTTGTACAAATGCTTAGCAAACATTTATCAAACTGATGAAGGATTATCTTGTGTTGTAGTTTGCTTGCCATCATATGGCAAAAGCTCCCTCCCAGTGGTTTTGATTCTTTGTTAACAATCTGACCACTATTCTTTGTGTGCACCCTGACTTTGTCAGTGTGCAACTCTGTCTGTTAAGATAATAATTCAATGATTAATTTTTGATCAGGAAAACAGTATGCCTGTGCTAGGTAAAAACTGCTACTCTGATTTATAAAATACTGGTGATTACTGGAATGATTTGTAGTGTATGACTCTAAGTCTACACCACATGTGTATTTGGACTAAGCATAGCCCAAGTCAGTGTGATTTGATTCATATGAAACAAGGAAGAGTGTATAACTAAAAACTGTAACATTGTATTACTGTCTCCTACCCTTTTGTAAACTTAACTTAGCCTTTAAACAAAAGTGGAGGTTAATAGTTATAGCAGAAACTCTACCATAGAGAAAACTTTGCTGGCCGAGTCCTCACAGCCCTTCTGAAAGACAGAGGAAAAGGGTAAATGTGTGCACCTCGTCAGACCAGCCACCAGATTCTCATCTACAGATCAAGTTCTCTTTGTCTAAGAACTGGGATCCTGGTCACGCTACACAGTGCGACTGAACCAGGAGCTGGGACTTCGCCCGAAACCAGGGCGACACCAGACAACAGATCTACACCAGTGGGGCAGTCACCAGCCACAGGAGAGAACAAACTGTCTTCTCCGAAGCAAAGCTAAGTAGCTCCGTTTGCTTACCACCTGGACTCAAACCCCATCAGACCCTTACCCTCACTTTATGATGAAACAGTGAGAACCTGTCTAAGGTACTAGCAAGCAAGGTGGATGTATAAATAACCGTATACATTCAGTGTAACTTAGACAGAACCCCTGTATGCCAACTTAAGCTTGCTGCACAGAGTGCAAGCGAGTAAAGTAGGAGTGAGGAAGGACCCCTCATTGTGGTAGTCCAATGAGAACTGAAACACAGCCTATGGAATTGTCACGCCATTTCTTATCTATGTATAAGTAATAAAAGTTGATGTGTGAAAGTGCACTTTAACTTGTGTCAGTTCCCTGTTGTTCAATCAAAGGTTGAATGTTTGAACTTCTCTCTTCAATTTCTGTATCTCGGAGCTATACGTACTTTCAATTAAGAGTACAAGCCTAAGGAAAATTATCTCAGAGCCATTCTACCGTATTTTATTACCACCCGGAACAAATAAAAATTTCTTCGATGACTAGTACCGGAAAGTTGCTCCTTCCACCACTAGTAAGAGAGAGGGTGTAGGTGAGATGTAAGATAATTCTCATCGAGAAATTATTCCAAGTCCATCCCCTAGAGGACCCCCCTACCAACTCGTATCCGTCTCGTCACAGTATGTTTTCCCTCAGATGCTGCTCAAGAACTCCTTTGTCCACACTTAGGGTCCCAGATTTTTGGCTGCTCAAACAGAGTTCTGGCAAACTGGAAGGGGTCTCTGAAGAAGCGCTCTTTGTGTCTTCTTCTTTTTGCTCTTCCTCTTCCTCGCAGATTCCGCTTTGCTGAGGGCGCTGTTGTTTCGCTTTCAGGTCTTCCCAGAGTTTTTCCAAGCCTTGTTTTTCAGCTGGCAGCGCAGTCTTCATTTGCTTCTTGAGGTTTTTCTTTTGGACCCTGATCTTGTCCATCTCTTCTTGGCGTCTGGATTTCTTTGGAGGTGTTTTCTCTTTGGGTAGTTTTGCTCCATAGGCGTCTCTACATGTGGCATACACAATGTCCCCATATGTGGCTAGTTTGTGTTCCAGGGTGCTTTTCCCTATCAGTGCATCGAGTCTTTGGACGATTTTGCATCCAGTTTCTCCCAATCCTTAGTTTCGTTTGCTCGTGGCAGGTTGAGTTTCAGGCCGCCTGGCATCGAGGGTCTGTGCAAATTCCTCATCCGGATCAACAGCGTGGATGTCCTTGGCACTGTGGTTTAAAATCCTGGCCTTGGTCTTCCGACGTCTTATCTGCTGATGCAGTGCGCTGCTGCTCATTCAGATGAGTCTTCACACATCCCATCTTTGTCCTGTGGATCTTCATGCCACAGGTGGTAGCGAAACGCTTTCCACAGACACATGGATATTCCATTTGGTCCATGCTCGTAGTCCGTTTGGGATTTGCAGTCGTGATTGGTTGAGCACCGATGGATTCATCATTCTCTCCCCCTTTTGGTGAATCCTGGGAGCATCTTTTCCTTTTCTTTTTAGTAGCCACATGTTGAAGGCAAAGTGGGGAGCCAGCCCACAGAGCCCTAGGTTCTGGTCTTTCCCAGTGTCCTCCGGTCTTTCCCGGACGTCCTCCGGCCTATTCCCGGAAGTCAATGGTTTACCCATGCATCAGTAGAAAGAAACTCGTGGAGAGCGTGGCAGCAGAGAGTCCTCAGAAGAGAAGCCCCCTTCAAGCAAGTGTTTCGGCCCTGATCTCCTGACACTCTAGGGGGGTTGGGCCACACCCGGTTCATGACTCCGGATTTCCCTCTGCTGCCCCCCTTTTTTTTTCCGCATCTTTGGGACGAGCCACGGCTGGGATTCGAACCCGTGCCCCTCTGGACATGCATGCTCGTTAGGTCCCATGGCAATTGATAACTGTTCTCTTTCATCTTCTCACCCATCTTCACTCACCACCTAATCAACATGCTTTCTCTTTCACGCTTTTCTCACATACATGCAACACATGACACAAAGATATTGTATTTGCGCTTAGGTCCACTCCATGAGGAGTGAAATTATAATGTGTCACTTTTTCATATACAAGCATTATACCCGGTGGGTATATGAACAGGTACATATAATAGTGAACCTGTAAACCTCAGAATTCCTTTTCTCTTGTAATTTCGTAACTTTACGTCCCATTACTTTAAGTGTTTTTCTTTTGATCACTTTGTTTTCTGCAAGTGAGGAATTCAACGAATAAATTCAACCTTAGCTTCAAATGTACAATACCTTTTGTTTGTCAGGTATTGGAATTCGACGATTAAACTCTCCAATAGCTTCAAAAGGACAATATATTTGTTTGCCGGTAACTGGATTCAACATTTAAGTCACAACAGTTTCATAAGGACAATACGATTTGTTTGCCAGGTAACGGCTAATAATCCAGTATTTCTTTCGATTTCTGACCAGCGCTTTGCGCCGATTTCTTTCCAACACTGCTGAAGGGGTTAAAACATCAATTCCCCTGGGATCTGAACTTTGAGTTTGACTGAAGGGGGGAAAAAAGCGCCATGAGACACTTCTTGCTCATTTTTGCTGTTGTTCATCCTATCCTAAAGCTATGTGATGTGAATTGTGCTGCTGGGTAGCGGCAAAAACGCCAGTGTGAGGCGCAGGTACATAGCTTGCAATAGGATGCACTCTTTCATGTTGGGGCACGTGTGACGCAGGGCGGAAACTAAGTTCTTCAGCATACCTTTATCGAGAGTGGTAGCCTTGTGTCGAATGAGGCTTGCCGCTTATATATATAATATATATATATATATGTGTGTCTGTCAATCTACAGAGAGAGAGAGAGAGAGAGAGAGAGAGAGAGAGAGAGAGAGACACGCGCACACGCATGCGTACACACACACACACACACACACACACACACACACACACACACACACACACACACACACACACTAACACACACACACACACACACACACACACACACACACACACACACACACACACACACACACACACACACACACACACACATACACATAGGC
>JADBJO010035774.1:0-11846 GCA_016801955.1 Conus betulinus | reverse complement strand
TGAACTTTGCATGCTGGGATATTATCCCAACGCCACACTCTCACATGCACATGTGTCACGTGCTGCGGAAAGTCGTCAAAAGTTAACTGTGCTAGGTCACTGACTCTGCTCGAGTGTGTGTGTGTGTGTGTGTGTGTGTGTGTGTGTGTGTGTGATGAATGCTGGTATACACACACACACACACACACACACACACACACACACACACACACAAGAAACCCCCAAGTCAGAGATGAGAAGTGAGCGGTGTGTGTGTGTGTGTGTGTGTCAGAGATGAGTGTTTTTTTTTTTTTATTTTCCTTTTGTATGCCACTTCAGTGACGTCATCATCCCATCACCGCTCACCCTGGCTTTAGTGACGTCATCCCATCACCGCTCACTCTGGCTTCAGTGACGTCATCCCATCACCGCTCACTCTGGCTTCAAGTCCGCAACCAAACCCTGGCTTTGTCACATCACAGCCTAGACACCGGCACTCCACTGGAAGAGTCCATTTCACGTCGTCATAAGGCAACCCACCAGAGGAGACACTGCGCTGCTCACCGGCACTCCACTGGAAGAGTCCATTTCACGTCGTTATAAAGCAAACCCATCAGAAGAGACACGCTGCTCACTGGCACTCCACTGGAAGAGTCCATTTAAAGTCATAAGGCAGCCCCGTCAGAGGAGACACTGCGCTGCTGCCGAGTCACTTCGATGGTGTTCGGTGAAGCAGACTCCATGAAAACCTTGTTCAGAGATGTCCCACCTGACGTGATCTTTTGAATTTCTGAAAGAGAGTAACATTTTGATCTCCTCTAAGATTTTACGGAAGAAGGATTTTTTTTTAACGAAGCTTCCGTTGTGTTTTTAGAAGACGTATGTTAAAGCTTTGTGTGATTTTTTAAAAGTGACTTAAAGAGTTGACTTCAACGCGGTGGTGACAGCCCTGATATGGCACTTGCGGTCGGCTGGGCTATAAGCAACGTTACACACACACACACACACACACACACACACACACACACACACACACACACACACACACACACACACACACACAAACACACACCGAAGGCCAATGCGGGAATGCGTAGACATTTAAAAAAAAAAAAAAAAAAGGGGGGGGGGGGGGGGGGGGGGGGGGGGATCAAAATCCAAAAGAACAAACAAGCGAAGAAAAAAAAGAGAGAACAAAACTCCTACTTACAGATCCGAGATAAGTAATAACTCACGTTCAGTGACATCAGCAGCCAGCAGGCATTACGCTGTTGCCCAGTGTTTGAACATGGAGAGGGTGCTGGCAGTTCTAGAGGACATGTTCGGCATTGTGGGATACTGCCAGCTTTGGGGGGGGGGGGGGGGGGGGGGGGGGGGGTAGGGGTAGGGAGAGGCCCATTCCAGCGCATCATTTTGCTCCTGGCAAGAAGATATTCAGGATGCTGCGGTGTTGAACTTCTGTGTGGATAAGAAACTTTGGAGCCGAAAGTCGGAGACATATACAGAGAAACATCTCTGGCGGAGTATTTAGATAACACGGTCTGAATGGATCGAATTGGCCTTACCATGAGATCCATTTTGCGGTTGTATCACCTTGACCGGCTCCTGCGCGTGGGAGCTTATCAGGGTGTAGGGATACTGGAGGTGTCAGAGCTGTAGTACAAAGAAGAGTGCCACTGGCCTTCCTGTGTGACACATGGCTGCTCTGGTTTCTGTGACAGTTGGCTTCTCAACACGGAAAAATCAGGATTGGTTTGATGAAAACGACGTAGAGATACAAAAACTCCTTGAGGAAAAGAGGTCATGCCATGGCAATGTGCTCAGCTCTCCTGATGACCAGAACGAAAATGGCTTACAGAACAGCTTGCAGCAAACTGCAAGCAAAATTGAGTCATGGAAAATTCATGGTGGATAGCACTGGCGGAACGCACACAGATGTATGCTGATCAGGGAAATTCCAGAGCCTACTATGAATCGCTTCGCGCAATATATGGTCCACGCTACCAACTGCAGGCATCACTGTGCTCTTCGGATGGCACAAGCCTACTTGTCGGCTGGCAAGCTATACCACTCCGATGGACCGAACATTATGGAAAACTGTTCGGGGAAGAGAGGACTGTGGAAGCAACGTCTATAGACAACTTACCTCAGGAAGAGGTAAAGATGGACCTGGACAACGCCCCCACACACGAAGAAATCAAGGCAGCAATGAAGAAGCTGAAATGTCTCAAAGCAACAGGCATCGATGGTATCCCAGCAGAGGTATATAAGCATGGAGGAGACACCCTCATCCAGAAGCTTGAGGAGCTATTCACATCGTGCTGGAATGAAGGAGTAGTGTCACAGGACATGCGGGATGCAGTGATTGTCTCCCTCTATAACAATAAGAGTTCCAAATCAGACTGCTCCAACTACAGAGGCGTCACACTACTCCATTGCTTGCATGATCCTCACCCCCGGGTTCTTCTGGACAGGCTCGTCCCATCCATTGCTGAGGTAAACCTCCCAGAGAGCCAGTGCGGCTTCAGAGCAAACAGAGGAACAGCTGACATGATCCTCGTACTGAGGCAGATCCAACAGAAGTGCAGAGAACAGAATATGAACCTATTTGCAGTATCGATAGACCTCACGAAAGCCTTCGACACAGTCAGTAGAGATGGCCTATGGAAAATAATGACCAAACTGGGATGCCCCCCAAAGTTCCTTGCAATGCTACCACAACTCCACGAAGGACAGATGGGTCAAATCAAGTGCAATGGTGATTACTCTGAAGAATTCCCAATCAGCAATGAGTGAAGCAAGGCTGCGTATTAGCCCCTACACTCTTCGCAAACTTTCTCAGCATGATGATAATGATAGAAGCAAAGGAGGATTTAGACGAGGGGATTTATATCAGATTTAGGACCAACGGCAGCGTATTCAATTTATGAAGGCTTATGGTCCACACGAAGATCTCAGAAGAATCCTGGACCTGCTCTTTGCAGATGACTGCGCCCTCCTGGCACACACAGAAGAACCCTGCAGGTCATTGTAGACCGCTTTTCACAGGCAGCCAAGGCATTCGGTCTGACTATAAGTCTGAAGAAAACTGAAGTCCTCCATCAAAAAGCACCAGGGACCGTGTACACTGCTCCCCACATAAGCATTGATAGCCATCCCCTTTACACGGTAGAGCATTTCACCTACCTGGGCAGCGTCATATCGAACGATATCGAACGATGCTACGGTGACCAAAGATGTGGACAACCGCCTCTCAAAAGCAAGCAGTGCATTTGGCCGCCTCCAGAACAGAGTATGGAAAAAAAACACTCCTTGCGACTCTCCACAAAGATACAAGTCTACCGAGCTGCTACTGTCCACACTGCTATACGGATCAGAGGCATGGGTGCTGTACTGGAAAAAATAAAGCGGCTGGAGCAGTTCCATCAGAGATGCCTCCGGTCCATCATGGGCATCAATTGGAAGGACTACGTAACGAACACAGAAGTCCTAGAAAGAGCTCAACTGCAAAGCATCGAGTCAATGCTCATGCTAAAACAACTCTCCGCTGGGCAGGGCACATCAGCCGGATGCCTGACACTCTCATGCCAAAAGCAGTATTCTATGGGGAGTTGGTCCAAGGCAAACGCAATACAGGCACCACAGAGAAAAGATTCAAGGACCAACTGAAGAAGCAACTATCCCAAGCGGACATCAACCCCAAGACTTGGGAGCAGTCAGCATCAGATAGAGGTGGCTGGAGAGCTTCAACACTCAGGGGAACGCAACACTTTGAGGAAACCAGACGTCAGAACATACAGGAAAGAGAAGGAGAAGGAAAGAGACCCAGGTCAGAAGCCTAACAACAGGCCAGATCTACACCTGCCCACAATGCCACAGATCCTGTAGATCACACGGGTTGGACTATTAGTCATCAAAGGGCGTGCCGCCCATCCCTGGCGGGAACTTCCCACTAATCTGAGAATAAGAGTGCGGTCTTCCGATTGGAAGACAAGCAGCATCTGCGGGTATGACGGTGTGCTGTTGTGTGCTGAAGACTGAAGTGCTTGTGTGAAACCAGTCAGCCGTGTTCATGTGTGCGGGCACAGACTCAGACAACTAGTTCCTCACGTCTTTTTCACTGTGGAACAGAGGATCACCACCCTGCAACGCAAGAAGACATACAGACATCGTACTGTTTGTTCTCTGCCCACACTGAAACAGACAGGGACTTCTGTCACTCAAATTTGTGCAGCAGATGACAAGGTACTGACCAGCACAGTACCAAAAAAATGCATCAAGTTGTCACGAACGTACCAAGGAACAATATTCTGTAGCATACTGTCAGGCGCCTGAAGTATACAAAACAGCATCTGAAGAAGTCAGACTACAACTAACATTGTATAAAATACTCTCCAGCCTTAAAGACTGACAGTGACCGCAGTACACTGATCCTAAAAGGCTTTGCCAAAAGCACAGCTGAAACATGAAGTGACCACTAATTTAACTGTTTGCAATGTACAACAAAGTGGCAATGATGGTATAGAGTGGACTGCACTCAATCATATGTAGCATCACCCTCAGAAAACAAAGTCAATGCTTCTGACAACCACGGAATGAGAACGATGTCCACATGCAGTTCCCTCCCCTACATCGTAAAGATGAACCTGGTGAACTGTTACATATCACAAAGTGCATAATAGTTGAGAGCAGCAGTATAGTGAGCTCCTGGTATAGTAAACGCCGGAAATAGTAAACAATTGCTTATAGTAAACGTTTTTCTTGGCCCCGGTCCCAAGCCTTCTCAGTCTCTGTTAATTTTAGCCGGATATAGTAAACATCGGAAATAATAAACATCCTTTATAGTAAACTCATTTTCAAGTCCCTGAAGCTTCCCACCGCCGGCTATAGTAAACTTTTTATCAGTTACTTCCCTTTGACATGCTGTCATAGGGAACTCCGCAAATAGTAAACGCTGGTAATAGTAAACAACTGCTTACAGTAAACGTTTTTCTTGGTCCTGGTCCCAAGTTTTCCCTTTGACGAAACAATGGCGCACAAACGTGTGACTCTGTCACTGAAAAGAAAAATAGATTTAATCAAAAACAGTTGAAGAAAACAACATGAATCAAAAATAGTTAGCCCTCGAGTTTGGAATTTTGAAAGCAGCAGTTAGTGTGACTGTGAAAAGTGGGGAAAGTTTGAAGGAGAAATTTTATAAGGGGGACTGCAATTCAAAACGCAAACATGACAGACGTGCAACGCAGCCCCAGATTCAGAATGCCCTTTTGGACTGGTTCAAGAAAAAACAAGTGCGAACAGCATGCCTGTCTCCGCCACTATTTTGAAATCAAAGCCGAACAGTTTGCCAAAGATCTGGGCTTGACAGAGTGGTGTTGTTCTGAAGGTTGGATCAGGCGCTTCAACATACGCCACAACATTTCATACAGAAAAGTAAGTGGACAAAGGAACAGTGTAGATGAATCGATCACAGATCATTCGGTTAGTGATGCCCTGTTGCCCACTCAAAAAAGCTATGAGGAAAAAGATATCTTCAACATGGATAAAAGTGGATTATTCTGGCGCATGCTGCCAGATCGCACACTTGCGTTTAGAAGAACAAGAAGTGTACATGCGTGTGTCATCACTCAGTGTGTGCGTCACCGTGTGTGTGTGTGTGTGTCTCTCTCTGTCTCTCTCTCTCTCTCTCTCTCTCTCTCTCTCTCTCTCATCATGTCATCATTCCATTTTTTTTTCATTGGTTATGTGTGAACTTATTATGTGCTCTGTATGTGTGTCTGCTTTGTGTGTGCGTCTCGGTGTATTACTCATAGTGTGTGTCTTTTTCAGTGTATGTCTGTGTGCATGTGCACATTATTATGTGTGTATGTAAGTGTGCATATCCATGTGTTTGCAAACTTGTGGTGTGTGTGTGTGTGTGTGTGTGTGTGTGTGTGTGTGTGTGTGTGTGTGTGTGCGTGTGTGTGCGTGTGCGCGTGTGTGTGTGTGTGTGTGTGTGTGTGTGTGTGTGTGTGTGTGTGTGTGTGTGTGTGTGTGTGTGTGTGTTTGATGTGCTTTTTTTTTTTTTTTTTATAAGGACAGCCATCTGAACGGAAGTGTGCACCACCCCCGAGAGTATATGACAGACGGGCACTCAGTTTAGAGGCCAATTCGTTCGGTAATTAAATACTAATACGGCTTATCTTCACAGGAGACAGGTGTCGTCTTATGGTTACTGTTTATTGTCACTCTATTGTCTCCTTTAACAATTTATGTTCATAAATCAGTTTTTTTTTTTCAATATATCCTCCTCTCAAAGGTACAGTATGGGGGCCCACATGATGAGATAAACAGTTACACACTCAACCAGTGATCTCCATATTTATTGAGTTTGGTACATTGTACTGATGAGGGTAGATTATTTACTACTCGAAATAAAAGTAAAATCAGAATAACATGCATTAAGTTTGAATTCATGTGAAACATTGTGGGATCTCATCTACTTCTTGCACTGACAAGCAGCAAGTGTATCATGACAATAATGGCACTCCTATGACGTTACTGACTAGAGAAGTGCAGGGAACAGAACCAGAACTGCATTCTCTTTGTTGGCCTGATAAAAGCTTTTGATACTGTCAGTAGTGAGAGTTTGTGGGTTATATAGGCCTACTGTCTAAACTCATTTGTCCACCGAAGTTTATCAGGATCATAATGATCCTTCATATGAAGTCTCACTTAGTGAAAATGACGTGTCTGACCCCTTCCCAGTGTACAATGGAGTGAAACAAGGATGTGCCCTGGCACTGACTTTGTTTAGCATTATGTTCACCAGAATGTAATGGTTCTCTTTACTCTCCTGTACCAATGCATCCCACTTCAGGTCTGAGAAGCGCTCACTGTCACAGGTCAATGTGCCAGGTGAATGGCTGTCCAAAAGGGAAGCGTTAGCGGGAACGGGAACTGGACCAGATTGTCCGCTGCCATCATAATAAGGATCATGCCAGTGGTTGTAGTGACATGTCAGGTGTTTCAGTGATTCACTGTATCTATAAATGAAACCAGTTTACAATCTAAGAAGAAAAAAAAAAATTCCCTCTCTTGTCAGTTAAAGTGTAGTAAGTTATAACAACAACAACCACAAAGTTCTTTTTAACGATGATCGGTTATAGTAAACTCATCCCTCAAAAGTTTATTATGCTGCAGTCGGTTATAGTGAACTCAGAAGCCACGTAGTTGACATCTGTACTGGTCAAACCCTAAGTGCGCTGTCAATTGGATTTCATTTTTGCAATGTCTGTACATACTATTTCATGTCAAATTGTCAGTGATTGTATTCATTAAAGGCAACTATGTAGCACATACGACACCACCTAAACCCAAGTCAGAAGTGAGTGAGTGTATGGTTGTACTAGTTGAGAACAAGACTTGTAAGTGTGGAATTTCGATGAATGTCTCCAACAGCTGCCACCAAAATCTGCAAGTGTTCTGCACCTTTCACCTCATTGAACTAGGAGCATACAATGTAGTTGTTCAATTGCGATCAATCATTCCGCAGCTGTATGAGGGGACCGCCTGTAAATGGAGCGGAAGGCTTTGTACACATTCTACATAGCCAGTATTCCCCCAGGAGTGTCCCTACCTCTATCATATCATGATTTTCATAAACAAATATCATTACCTATTTATTATCGTACATATCAATGACTCTCTGTCCCAGATTCAACTTCTTCATACCGAAGTCCCGTTGTATACTACCGAAAAATGCTCACACAAATGAGATGTGGACGAAGGCCTAGGAGCAGGCAGGCAATAGAAGTAGATCTGCCTTCGAGATACATACGACGATGGTTCTCTCATGCAAGTAGTGAAGGCTTTTCGTATTTATGATGTAATTTCTTAATCTTTTGTTCACATTGTCTACATACCCCCCCCCCCCCCCCCCCCCCCTTATGTTGCCAAATAATAATGACGGAACACTTGTTAACCTGCACTTCTTTTCCTACAATACTTAATTGTTCAGCAATGGACATATGCGACAAGATTCATGTACATGTTACCTTTGGCTACAAATTGTCATATGAATACGAATGTAGTGTGGCTTTCCCAGTACCCTGACAAACATCTTTTTTCCCCTCACTGGCAAGTTGTTGCTGTATTATCTATCATTCACATGGAAAATACGTGTGTGTTTTCGCATGTCGTACAGTACCCACATTCGTGTAATTCAACATTTGAATGGAGCTGCAGCTGAATGAAGTCCATGTTGCTATGTGTTCGTACCAATTCAGATGTATTTCTCCCTATATGATTACTGCCACGTGATGTATGAAGTCATGTTAATTTCATGAGCAATACTCACTGTGAAATGGAAGCAATACCCGAAATTTAAAAATGCATAAATTGTTATATCCATCCGTAAGTGAAAAAAAGACTATCACCTGCATGTTGATGTGGCAACCGTCTGTGGATATCTTCTTCCAGATGTTGATCTGCCTTCCTGTTTGTCGTCCATTTGCTTGAAGGTCTTCTGTCAATCAGATGCACCTCCAGTCGTCCCTATTCCATGCACGGTTTGTCTCCCCTTTCCCGTGAAGTTCATTCCAGTGCCTTGAATTTCTCATTCCTGTAAAATGTACAGACATCAAAATGTTCCAACACGTTTCACATCAAAAGCAATGTAAATGTGCAATCATAAAAGGCACCTTGCTGTGTGGGACTTTTAAGGGAAGCGAAAGGACCATTGCTACTTTCCAAGAAGTCTGTTCCTACCTTACAGCTGGTATCTTCTATTCGGTAATGTTAGCTGCATCATCTTACTGATGTTTCTGTGTACTGACGGACTGTTGGGAAGGCTGTACAGATTGGAACGGGAAAGGATGGCGGAAGACAGCTAGATATCTCGGATTGAAAGCCCTTTACTGAAATGAATGCCACTCAACCAGTTTCAGTAATTTAGTTTACATTTCCGGAGTTAATCACAAATGTTTGCCTCCGTCTGTTACTGAAGGACATGTGTCACTTCATGATGAATTCAAAGTCACTACCAACATCAGGTCGGGAAGGCATACTTCTTGTTGGCTCATGGCAAATCTGAATCAAATCTTCACAAAGTATAATCCATCTTGCAGTCACACTGACTGTTTTGGGGAGTGCCATGTCCATCTCTGGGATGCTTTGTGCTTCCCCAAGAGTCATATAAAGAGCAAGTTAGTATTCCTAGCCGAATGTAACAAGAATACAATAGGTTTCACATGACATGTTTGAAGTGATGAAGTGCAGTTGAACTATATCATAGTCCCATTCTTTCCCTGGAACCGTCCAGACGAATGTACTGGCACTCTCTCTTTCCTTTTTCACTTTAACATTCTCTTTCACCGTCTGCGTTTCACTCGGTCTGTCGGGCGGAGTCCCAAATATTGAAAGAACGACATTCTTCGACACTTCGTCATGTACTATGTGCTCCATTCCGGATTGCCTCGTTGCAGAGAAAAAACAACCCTGTCATAATGCATCAATTCATATTATAGATGACATGCTTCATATTATTAATTGCAGCTGGTATTCTGCTGTCCTCTACACACACACACACACACACACACACACACACACACACACACACACACACACACACACACACACTGCTTTCATGACATACAGGCAATCATGAGGAGAGAGGCAGGAGGTTGAAGATAGGTGATCGGCTGTAAGGAGGGAAAGATTGATGGAGGCAAGAAGGGAATAACACATCAAGCGAGGACAGAGAAAGTGGTTAAAAGTCATTGCCTGCATGATAACCTAATATGTATTGGGCTGCCAGGCCCTCCCTTTTCCTGAAAGAAAAGAAAGAACAGGAAAAAAAACGAACGAGCACACATACACATTAAACTCCACAGTGTATATTACCTTTCTCTCCGACTGAAGGTGGTTCAGCTTTTCCCTTGTAAACATTAATTTATCGATTTCATGTCAATCTTCATCCTTAAACTGTATGTAAGCTTATCAAGTGTCACTTTCCTGTGCCATAGATTTTCCTTTTATGCAAAATAAAACATTGTTATTCAGAAAAACTGCACGTCATGAATGTTTCCAATAGAAGTGAAATCAATAGTATTGGAAGTCAACAGCTGCTTAAACAGTGGTTAATTCAAATTCACACTCACACACTTAACCCGTCTTAGCCTCTCATAATTTTTCTGCCAGAAAAGGAAATCAAAAAAAAACTGCAGCCGACACATTCTACTTAACCGTTGTGAAAAACATACAGCTTGCATCATGCATTCTAAAGATGTAGGCATGGCGTATAACTGTCAAAGAAACCCTATGCGAACTGGAATCATGTCTGAACAAAACATATATTCGGAAGTAAAGAATAACATGTCTTCATATAGCTATATGACATGCCTCATCTCCAAAACAGCCAAGACAGCGTGCTCCAACATACTATTTCTATATCTGTTTTACAATGCACATGTGAAATGTCAGTTATTTCTCATTCCCATAGCTTGCCAGCAAAATCTCTTACCTCAGGTTTACATTCCTTTTCACAAGGACAATGCGCTGTCACTGAACACACTCAAATCACTGAAACATAAGAAATAAAAAAAAAAGTGATCGTAACTTTTTTCTCCTCTGTCACTATACCTAAATGTTCAGTACTCACTCATTTTGCTACTGTGAACACGCTTATCTGAGTGATAAATAACACAGCTGCAGATCAGTGACTGCTAACTAGGGCTATACACTTCTTTTAAAAATTTTTAAGCAACAGATGTCACTACTGCAACAATTTCTCTCTTTTTGACAGAAATTTTAAAAGTGGTAAATGCTACTGTTACAGACACCTCAGCTACGTGATGTGTCCAATGAACAACTGTTTCTTCCCAATCTGTTTCCTACAATTAATCAAGGCATACACATGTATCTGCACATGTGAAGAAAAGGTCCATTTGTTCTCTTTCACAATTTCATAACAGGCACAAAAGTACCTGCTCTATGTGAAGCAGTAAGTTGGCACTCTTAAACACAGACTTTGTGTGTGTACTGTCTTCATGAAAATCCAACGATGCTGTAGCACTCTTTTTGTACTGTCTGTATGGAATGCAGTAAGGTTATGGCACTCTCATACACAGAGTTGTCTGTATCGTCTTTATGTAATGCAATAACGTTGCCACACTGTTATACACAGACTATCTGTATATACTGTTTGTATAAATTGTTCATTTTTCCAGTTAGATATAGCGAAAAGACAAAATGTGGCTGTGTCGTGTCATCATCAGATGATGAACTCGTAATTAAATCAGTTGCGAAATTCATCGCGGAATCATTGGAAATTAGGCAGATGAAGGATAGTGAAATTTAAGATTATGCATTATAAGAGATATCTGAATGAATATTATCATTCATCGCATGTGGTAGAGATCAGTAAAATACAATGTCATCATTTGATTGAGTGGATGGTCGAGTCAGTCTTACGTGTTTTTTTCCCCTAACCTTACTGCATTACTCCTGTGCGTGAAGGAAATGTTACGGATTTATATGTTTTTGTTAACATTTGATTTGATACTAACTAGGAATGAAAGTGTACTATTTGTTTGCAGGAAAGGAAGAGAGAAATGTTATTCTGTTACCTCTCCCCCTTGTCAAAAGACCTCTTTAGTAATGACAACAAAATATCAAAGTGTAAAAACAAAGTATGTTTGCATAGAATGAAACTCTGTGAAGTTCTCGTCTCCATCTCCATCCCAATTGTCAATGTCACCTGAGGAAAACAAATAATATAAACCACTATTCAACAGAAAGATATACTTTTCCTATCTTCAGTCAAATATGTTTTATGCAGTCTTCATTGTGTGACACGATGTGTGCAAGGACGCAATAAAACCTTGTTC
>JADBJO010035773.1:10000-11849 GCA_016801955.1 Conus betulinus | reverse complement strand
GCTAGTGAAGCAGTAAACACCGCGACACACGATAGCAGGGTGACATCTCTCACACAAACAACCAGCATAAATGGTGATGATACATTAGATAATGAGCAAACACAAAAGACATTATCTAGTGATATAACAGCGGATCACAACAAAAACAAACATAAGGCAAGAGGACTAAATGTCTGTAGAAGAGACTGTATCAGTCACAGATAAAACAGAAGATGAGGACATAGCGAACGACTCCTTAAATTACGAACTGTTTCATGCACGTAACCACTCGCTGTTAGAGATAATGACATGGAATATTCAGAGACTAGCCAACAAATAAAAAAGTATCCAAGGAAATCCGTTTACGAAAAAGTATAAGATCTTTGCATTCTTGGGAATTTGGTCATGCATGCAAAATGCTATAGAAGCAGCATTTCCGGATTACACAGTGCTTTACACTCCTCGTACGCATATATTAAAGGGAGGGGTTTCTGTGTGTGTTCACACAAGCCAGTAGTTTTACATGTGACACAGTTATTGAAATCAGCTGAAGACTTTTTCTAAAGATGGGTAAGTCCGTATCTAATTCTTCCTTTGATGCATTGGTGGGTTTTGTGTATGTACCTCCGGAAAGATCTCTTATTTCTGATAATGATAATGATGATAAAATTGAGAAATTAGGAGATTACATATCACAAATAATGTGCTCATACCTGACCTGGCATGGATGTTATGTGGCAAAATTAATGCTAGGACATCTGGACTTTCTGACTTTGATACGAATGATGTAAATGAACATGTCTCGTTTCAGGAATTCGGCGAACTATTAGTTGAAGGCCCTCAAAATAAACGGAAATAATAAGAATCGGGTGAGTTTATATATAACTTAGAACGAAACTTTATTGAAAATCTGTGAAGAATTTGATTTATTTATTGTAAATGGTAGAACTATTAGTGACTCTAAAGGTGAGATTACGTGTGTAGCAAATAGAGGAAAGAGTGTTGTAGATTATTCCATTTGTTCAATGCCAAATTTCAAACTGAAATCAGATATGTATGTTGCTAACAGAACTGAATCAGACCACTTCCCCATTGTTATTTGCCTTCCTTACGATTCTGTTGATGCGCCTGAAGAGCAGACGGAAACCGATTTAGTAAACAGAATTAGCTATTCATGGAAAGAACAGCATGCTGAATCATTGGATACTTACTGTCATGAAAATGTTCAGAAAGAGGATGAAAAGTTCGTGTTAGTTCTAGATGATAATGTCAAACAAGCGTGCATCAAATTTATAAATTTCATTCAAAATCCTGCCAAAAAAAAAAAAGAGGTTGAAACAAATTGAATGTGAATTTCGTGCACAACCCACTGGTGGGATGAAGAATGTGAGCGAATCAAATAGGAAAAATATACGTATTTTAAAATTTTTCGACACAAAAGAGAGCTACACTGATGCGAAAACGAGTTTAAAAGCCCTTAGTAAAGTCAAACAATCAGAATATGATGAATAGTTGGTAAAAAAGAACTGACCGACTCATGCTTTGATAAAAAAAACTCAGAGCAAACAGGAAAAAATAACTCTGCGTGCTAGGTATGATTACTTTAAGAATCTTTTCAATGTAAGACAGACATCGGATGACTCGCAGTTTGCCGAAGATGTTCAGAGCAGGCATGCATGAAACAGATAACTGTCAGCAGTGTGCTAATTTGGAAATGGATAACGACATCACTGAAGCAGAACTCTGTTGGGCTTTTACAAAAACCAAAGAGCGGTAAGGCAGCTGGCCCTGATGGTCTTTCATCTGACCTTTTCTTGCGTACCTCTGACATTTTTGTACAATTTCTTTTACCCCTGTTTAATAGGGTATT
>JADBJO010035773.1:0-7500 GCA_016801955.1 Conus betulinus | reverse complement strand
AAATCGAAGAGACACGAAACACGTGTTGAGATTGAACAGATGGAATGTGTCGTTCATCTAATAAGATGGGAAAAAAATTCAAATTGGAAAATTATTTTGTTTCGCTTTCAGGCCAGTACAAAAGAATGTGATGCTTAAAAGAGTGCAGCATTCAACTAGAGACAAAAGCCAAAACAAACTACAGCAAACCAAACCACACATAACAAAACCCACAGAAAGGGGCATCAATAAAAACAACACTGAAGTAAGTAGCCACAGTTAAAGCCACGTCGGAACAGAAAAGGAAGATCACGTGTGTTTCCACCATTCCCAGCGCTAATTAAGATGGCGTTCCCTTTTTCCTGGAACGTTTCATCATTTCCTTACAAATGGTTTCTCTTCTTCTTTTGTCAAGCTTCGCCTCCACGGCCATCAAAAAACCCGTTTTCGAACTCTGACTCAACAAACAGCCTTTACCTATGAAAGTAGACATGGACCTAACAAACAGCCTTTACCTATGAAAGTAGACATGGACTTAACACACAGCCTTTGTCTATGAAAGTAGACATGAACCTAACAAACAGCCCTTGCTTATGAAAGTAGACATGGACTTAACAAAAGTTCTTATGGGACATAAGGGAATTTGTGGCGGAGTGCGATTATTCCGGTATTTTAGGGTTAGCAGCAACAGCAGCGGCAGCTCGGGGCATGTCAGACACAGATAAGGCAACTAGGGAGATGGAAATCGGACGCATTCAAAAGATACATTAGGAACAGTAGCCGTTCTTCATCACATTACATACTAGGACAGCCTTGCTCTTACCCAGACATGTTTCAGTCAGTATGACCCGATCGAGAGTGAAGATACTGCCTCCTCGTTCTTGGTTTCTATTGGTTACAGGTCCTGGGGGCTCCCGGACCTGCGGATGCTAACAGACAAAATCGGCGGACAAGGGGCGCAGCAAAGGGCAACAAGAAGGACGGGCAACCCCCACAAGACATTATGTATGTGTACACTTTGCTTGTGTACAAAGGAGCTGTTCACTGGTTACATAGTATAATCTTGTGTGCAACAGTATGTGTCCAGGCGCGTGTGCGCGCGCGAAGATGTGTGTGTGTGCGCGCGAACGGCTGTGCGCGGGCACGCGCGTGTGGGTGTAGCTATGTTGATGACCTATGAACGCAATATTTGGTCCGTGTGTGTTTTTTCTGCATATATTATAAGATGTTGAATTGTTAAAGCTTGTAAAGCGCCCGGCAGCCTACGTTGTTAGGGTGGGTGCTATAGTAATTGTTATTATTTTCATTATGATTTCGTAATCCTCAGACAGTCAACGCGCTTAGGTCCACTACCTTTCGGTTTATGACTCGGGGGTCAACACTTCATGCCCAAAAAATGAGCAAGAAGTGTCTCATGGCGCTTTCCCTCCTTCAGTCAAACTCAAAGTTCAGATCCAGGGGGAATTGGTGTTTTAACCCCTTCAGCAGTGTTGGAAAGAAATCGGCGCAAAGCGCTGGTCAGAAATCGAAAGAAATACTGGATTATTAGCCGTTACCTGGCAAACAAATGGTATTGTCCTTATCAAACTGTTGTGCCTTAAATGTTGAATCCAGTTACCGGGCAAACAAATATATTGTCCTTTTGAAGCTATTGGGGAGTTTAATCGTCGAATTCCAATACCTGACAAACAAAAGGTATTGTACATTTGAAGCTAAGGTTGAATTTATTCGTTGAATTCCTCACTTGCAGAAAAACAAAGTGATCAAAGAAAAACACTTAAAGTAATGGGACGTAAAGTTACGAAATTACCAGAGAAAAGGAATTCTGAGGTTTACAGGTTCACTATTATATGTACCTGTTCATATACCCACCGGGTATAATGCTTGTATATGAAAAAGTGACACATTATAATTTCACTCCTCATGGAGTGGACCTAAGCGCAATACAATATCTTTGTGTCATGTGTTGCATGTATGTGAGAAAAAGCGTGAAAGAGAAAAAGCATGTTGATTAGGTGGTGAGTGAAGATGGGTGAGAAGATGAAAGAGAACAGTTATCAATTGCCATGGGACCTAACAAGAAGCATCAGCCACAAATACCTTTACCCATTAAAGTAGACATGGACTTAACAAACAGCCTTTGCCTGTGAAAGTAGACATGGACTTAACAAATAGCGTTTGACTGTAAAACGTACATCGACTCAACAGTCAGCCTTTGCTGATGACAACAAATTCTCGGTGAGCTTCATCTCTGCCTGAAGAAAACAGCGTCGTTTATGAAGATGGAGGCTGATTCAACAGAGTGTGCTTATGAAGACAGATACTGATTTTTCAGGCAGCCTTATTTGTGAAGATATACGATGATTAAAGAAGGAAGCTTTTCAAAGATCCACGCACATTTTTTTTTTATCCATTTAGCCCGTGGTTTTATGCAGACAGAGAAATAAAAGAATTACTCTGAACATTATGAAAGAGATAGCTATGAATAGGGAGATGACAACACATCACTTTGACACATAAAAGTAGAAAGTGAGAGAGAGAGAGAGAGAGAGAGAGAGAGAGAGAGAGAGAGAGAGAGAGAGAGAGAGAGAGAGAGAGAGAGAGAGAGAGAGAGAGAGAGCAGGCAGACAGACAGAGAGACAGGCAGACAGAAAGACAGACGAACACAGAGAGATATAAAGACAGAATCCGACCCAACCACTGTGTCAGCAGGAATATGAACACTGCTTTTCCACACACACACACACACACACACACACACACACACACACACACACACACACACACCACACACACACACACACACACACACACACACACACACACACACACACACACACACACACACACACACACACACACACACACAACACAAACAACAGGCCCGCGCGCGCACGCACTCACGCACGCACGCACGTACACGTACACACACACACACACACACACACACACACACACACACACACACACACACACACACACACGCGCGCGCGCGCGCATACATGCCCACATACAGAAGAGAGAGAGAGAGAGAGAGAGAGAGAGAGAGAGAGAGAGAGAGAGGGAGAGAGAGAGAGAGAGAGAGAGAGAAAGAGAAAGAGAGAAGAGAGAGAGAGAGAGAGAGAGAGAGAGAGAGAGAGAGAGAGAGAGAGAGAGAGGGGGGGGGGGGGGAATCAAAAGCCAGAATGTACAGCGTGATGGAACCAAAGCATAAAGAAAAGAATTAGGATTGATTTAAAAGAAAAACAGAGAGATAATCGAATCAGAACTCAATGACGAGAAGTACTCTCAAAGACCCACGGGCTCTAATTGGGATGCTGGAATTGTGTTGTGACCTTCATTTCTTGTGAGTGCTCAATGTCTACTGAAACTGCTGTTTTTCTTGTGTTTTCGGTTCCCTCCATCAGTAAATTGTTTTCCCAGTCATTGCCAATGGTCGATTTAACGGTCGCATGGACTCCAGCCTATTTGAGGACCATCGCGATGACTTTGGAAATCAGTCTATATGTGTCACGGTTTTTGTGACAGAAAGAAAGTACAGTATTCTTTGATGTTTGTTTTTTTCTGACTCGAAGTGAGACTGGACACGCAGCCTCCCAGTCAGTGTTTTAAAGACATCTGCCACGCACCAGGCTTCCCTTTCCTCCCCCCACTATAACATGTCTTCTTGGCTGTTGATTAACTGAAAGGAGATGTCAATATACTGGGCTGCAAAATGAACGCTACAGGCACCACACTGTTGAGCCTGAGCCTGTCTGTCTGCTTCAGGCAAAACCCGGAAAAAAAAACAACATAGATGTAAAGGAAGCTGGGAGAAAAAAAAAGTAGTGTAGGTAGGCAACAGTGAACGAGGATTTACAGGAAGACAGAGGTATGATGACAAGGGGCGGGACAGATGGGGTGTGGGGGTGGAGGTGGGCACTTGGGATGAAACCTGTAGCTGTGAACATCGTCACGGAGCCATTGAACTGTGTCCTGTGAGCAGAACGTTTGTTTACGTCTGTCTCGAAACAGTCTTGGACACAAATAAACATTTAATTATTCATTCCTATGTCCCCCCCCCCCACTCACACACACACACACACACACACATGCACCTACGCACACGTGCGCACAGACACACGCAAACACACACACACACACACACACACACACACACACACACACACACACACACACACACACACACACACACATGCACGCATAAACACACACTCGTCGTTCTTCTCACATAAGCTCACAGAGATAGATAGATAGATAGATAGATAGATAGATAGATAGATAGAGAGAGAGAGAGAGAGAGAGAGAGAGAGAGAGAGAGAGAGAGACAGACAGACAGACAGACAGACAGACAGACAGAGACAGACTGAGAGAGAGAGAGAGAGAGAGAGAGAGAGATCAAAAGTAAAAAAAAAAAAAAGAGTAAGGAGAAACAAACACAAAAAAGAAGAAATAGAAACAAGAAAATAATTGAATCTGATCTCAGTTACGAGAAGTTCTCAAAAAGAAACACGGATTCTTATTGAGATGCTCGCATTGTGTTGTGACCTTCACTCAGAAAAGGGAAGTTGATACACAGGGCAGCGAAG
Source organism: Conus betulinus (assembly GCA_016801955.1). NCBI lineage: Eukaryota > Metazoa > Mollusca > Gastropoda > Neogastropoda > Conidae > Conus > Conus betulinus. Next base: position 2,932 of record JADBJO010035773.1, on the reverse strand, counting down.
TGAACGCTTCAAAGACCAAAGCTTCTGTCTGCTACTACTTAGATGTACAAGTAGTTTGGCAAAAAAGAAAAGTGCAATGACGCTGGGTTCAGCGAGGATTGACAGGAGTAGAGAGGGGGGATGAGAGGGGGAGGGGTAGATATAGGGGTGGGTGGTGAGATGAAACGCGTAGCTGTGAAAATCATCACTGACAGCGTAAAGGAGCCATTGCATTGTATCTTGCGAGCAGAAGGTTGTTTACCAGTCAAAACAGTCTTGGACACAAGTAACATTCACTTACACATTCCCATATCACACCATACCCCACTCAAATACGCCCCCGCGCACGCGCGAGCACGCACGCACGCACGCATACGCACCCACAAACAGATGCGTGCACAAGCGCAAAAAAAAAAACGAGAATCACCAGGCTGTCAAAAAGAAACTAACAGATTACTGTGCAGACACGACGCGTTTCGACCCATTGTGTCTTCTTCAAGCAGGACAAATTACATTCAATACTGTTCATTTTTTGTTTCATTAGTTTGTGTGTTGTCTATCGTACCCGAAGAAAAGAAGACCCAATAGATCAAAACCTGTTGTGCCTGTGTTGTAATTTGCTTCTTCCCAGGTTTTGCTGCTGTTGAGTTCTTTTATTTTTGCTTTTATGTGCCAATTTCTGCCTGCAGTCTTACCAACTCAAAACAAAGAAACAAACAAACCAACCAAACCAAAACAAAACTTAGAAAAAAAAAGAGAAAAAAAAAGGAAAGAAAAGGGCGAATGTTATCATTAGCAGATAAATAGAAAACTGGAAAAACAAGCATATTCAAGGCTTAGTAGCTCATTGTTTGTAGACAGGAGAAGCAAGCACGTAAACCCTGAAGCACGTGAAACTTAGATAGACAAAAAAAGCCGGCTTTTTTTTTTTTTTTAGAAGAATGAAAAAGCATGGAGCGCACAAAAGAGAGATGATGCACGGGACGCGTGCACCTGAAACAAAACATCCTTAACGGAAATGGGCATCAATGAAAATTGACAGAAATGAGACAGGAAGACTGGAGAAACAACCAAACAGTGAAGGACAGTCCTTCGTGCTTTTTCGCCAATCACCATTCATATTAAGTTGTCGTTCCCATTTTCTGGAAGCTACCTCTTTCGTTCGGAAAGCCTCGCATTCACAGACCTCAAAATAGAACCACATCCGTGCACTGACTCGACAGAGCATCTCTGTTTGTGGGGCTAGTGGCGTGTTAGAATCTTGGCAGTGGCAGAAAAAAAAAAAAAAAAAAAATGAAAAAAAATCAGGCAGCTGAAGGGCATCAAGGAATCATGACCTGGACGTGGCTTAGCCCTCTTAAAATGTAAAGACTTCACGCTGAAACACTTGTCTGAAGGATTTCTTCTCTGAAGACTGCTGTCAAACTCTTCCTAGCGTTTCTTCCTCCGGACTCAACAAACAGCTTTCGCTTGGGAGTTCAAACAGCGACTCAGCATACAATCTTTGTTTATAAGGATAGACGCTGACTCAGCTATCAGCTTTTCCTGATGACACTGAATCAAGAAAGGAAGTATTTATTTATGAAAATATACATGTACAATTATTTTCTTATCCTCATCATTACAACTGTTTACCATCTAGTCTATGCTCTCTCTGCAGACAGACGAACTACCAGATTACCTCGGAGTGTAGGGCTCTAATACAAGAGCGCAAGGGCAAGGGCAGCTCACACACACACACACACACACACACACACACACACACACACACACAGAGAGAGAGAGAGAGAGAGAGAGAGAGAGAGAGACACAGAGAGAGAGAGAGAGACAGAGAGAGACAGAGAGACAGACACACACACACACACACACACACACACACACACACACAGACACACACACACACACACACACACACACACACACACACACACACACACACACAGACAGACACACACACACACACAGACAGAGAGAGAGAGACAGAGAGAGAGAGACAGAGACAGACAGACAGACAGAGACAGACAGAGAGAGGCAGGCGGAGAGCTAAAGAGACAGGCTGACAGACAGACACACAGGCAGGCAGGCGGACAATACAAACAAGGAGGACAACCTCTGATCCACTTTGTGACACAGAGAGGGGAAAAAGAGACCGCAGGAGCAATTCATGTTTTTGTTGCTTGTTAGTTGTTTTTTTCACACAATGTCTTGTGTCACACACACCACACACACACACACACACACACACACACACACACCACAGAACACGACAGTCACCACACAGAAAGAGTCACAGTGACTCAGACAGACACAGACAGACAGACAGCGACAGATAGATAAGCAGGCAGACAGCTAAACAGACAGGCAGACAGACATACAGACAGGCAGGCAGGCGGAAAAAAAACAGTCAGGCTGGTAGACAGACAGATACCTGCTACAGAGAGGCAGGCATACAGTGCAGACAGGTGGAGACATACAGTGCTGACAGCTCTGGCACTGGAGATACACTGTGTGTGTTCAGTGCTGCCTACCGCCACAGCAATTTCAGTTTGTTTGCTTGTTAGTTGTTTTTTTTTGCCCAATGCTCTGTGTCACCCTATCAACGTCACATTTACACCTCCGAAATCGACTGTCCCCTGCACTGGAAAAAAGTCACAGTGGCTCCGACTGCGGCTGCTCTACTGCGAACTTCAGTTTCAAGTCGCCATAAAGTGCTGCCTGCCGATGCAGGAGGTGTGACTGCAGTGCCGCTGCTGATGCACTGGAGTTACTGTGATGGTGTTCAGTGCTGCTGCTGCTCTGATGCACTGGAGTTACTGTGATGGTGTTCAGTGCTGCCTGCTCTGATGCACTGGAGTTACTGTGGTGGTGTTCAGTGCTGCCTGCTCTGATGCACTGGAGTTACTGTGGTGGTGTTCAGTGCTGCCTGCTCTGATGCACTGGAGTTACTGTGGTG
>JADBJO010035772.1:0-11851 GCA_016801955.1 Conus betulinus | reverse complement strand
AAGAGGGTTAAAGTAGACTCATCACAGGGGTTGGGTATTTGTTGTGTCTGTTTTCTTTTTTTGTTTAGGTTCACGCGGGGTGGTGTTTTAAAGTGTCAAGAGAAGGCCAAAATTATTTTTGGTCTTTTGTGCCGAACCATGCCTCTGAAGCAGATTTTCCATCCCTACCTCTAATAATATCTCCGGACAAGGCAGAAGAGGGATGACAAAGGTTATTGTTTGTTGTACAGGCCCAATTCTAGTGTTCTTTTTGGCAGGAGAATGTGCCATCGGAAACGGGGGACAGCCCAGCCATTTGCTGGCCATTTGAAACTCGTCACATGGTCTCTCTCTCTCTCTCTCTCTCTCTCTCTCTCTCTCTCTCTCTTCTCTCTATCTCTCTCTCTCCCATGGCTGTTTAATTTGTCTATTTTCTATCGCTGTCTTTCTCATTCTCTTTTATATGACAAGAATGTGGATCAGTCTTTTTGATGGTCAGTATGTCTGTCTGTCTTTCTGTCTGTCTGGCTTTTAATCTGTCTCCCTTGCTCTGTATACTTTCTATTCTCTGTCTCTGTCTCTCCCTCCATTTCTCTCTATGATTCTGTATCTCTTTTTTCTGCTCTTCCCCTCTCTCTATCTCTCTCTCTCTCTCTCTCATCATCTCTCTCTCTCTCTATCTCTCTCTCTCTCTCTCTCTCTCCTACTCTGTACTCTTATGTGAGCGCGCTTGTGTGTGTGTGTGTGTGTGTGTTGCGTGTGCGTGTGAGTGGTGTGTGTGTGTGTGTGTGTTGTGTGTGTGGTGTGCACGCATGCGCATGTGTGTGCCCGTGCCCGTGCGTGCGTGCTGTTCTACCATATTGGTCCTTCTCTTCCTCTGTAAGAGTTTATGACCGATATTATCGCAAAACATGTAATAAACCTCCTTGTTAAAGACGCCTCTGGGTAATTCCCACCAAGAATTCAACAGACCCTGGGGACACATTTACAACCTCTGACTTGTATTACCACAGACGCACGGGCATATGGGCATCTTAAATCTCAGCTCTGAAACGAAGGATTCCCATGACTATGTTTTTGAAAAACTGGCACATCGACAATTCCTGTTTAAAAGCCTATCTGTTCAGATGAAACTGCTCTCTTTGCGTGGGGATATTTTCGTGTTTTGTTACGTCAATGCATCAGAATCTTCAGAATTCAAGCTCATTTGTCAAAAGCTTTAAGGTGATACGCATCCTGCATTTATCTACTTCTCTGGATCGAGTCGTATTGATATGCTCGTATGTTGGGGTGTGGTGGGGCGTGTGGGGGGGGGGGGGGAGGGAGGGGGTGGGGGGTGGAGGGGGGGGTGAGGGGGGGGTGGACGAGGGGGGGAGGGCCACTTTGCTTCTCGGGGGGGGGCGGGTTGAGGGGGCCCCTGGTGGATAGGGTTGGGCGCCCCGAGGCCGTTGATAAAATCAGCAGTTTTACACCGGTGTGATCACCAAAAATACTTCCAGTTCATCTGCTTCTTCTTCTTTTCTTATTCTAGCATTCTTGCTATCTCCCTCTACTTAGCATAACAACCGAATAAACAGACTCAGGGGAAGTAGTTTCGACCTGACGCTACGTCACTGTCACTGTTGTCATCGTTGATCGTTTGTTTGCTGAACCTCGTGCTCTCTCATCAGTGCTGGTATGTCGCTTCCACACGCGCATCTTGCTGACCCTCGTGTCGCTATCATCAGTTGCTGGTATGTCGTCCCACGGCCTATTGATCTTTGCTGACCTCGCTGTTATCTACACAGTTGCTGGTATTATGTTCGCTATGATCACTTTGCTGACCTTCGTGGGTCTCCTCACTCAGTGGCGGGTTCTGTGAGATCTGATCTTTGCTGACTCGTGTCTTCTCCCTCCGTGCAGGTTGCTTATGGTTATGTCGTTTCGTGATCCTTTGGCGGAATATGATTCTCATAAGTGTTGGACCGTTGTTATTTTATCTTTCTATACCCACCCACGTACTGTTTATTGTGTGTCGCGCGTGCCGTCCCCCCACCCCCGTCTCCTACGTCCTGACACAAGGTTGTTGGGTGTGGTTCTTTGCTTGTTAGTTTACTATATGTCTATAGAATGTGTTTCGCTTTTTTGGTGTACAGTGCATGTTTTATTGTTTGAAAGTAGTATTTTAATTTTCAGTGTCACGTTTGTAACTATAAATATGTATGTCTTAACTTTTAGGGCAGCGGTCACGAAACGTAATTTCTCTTTAACGCGGAGAGATGAATGCAGTTTTCTGAATCTGAATATCTGAATCTACCCTCTTTCTCATTTGCTTCTGAAACTCCAACTTAGTTTCCAACGAGTGGATATTAGATCTACCTTATTTACACATATAAAGTAAAAACCCAATTCCATGTGCCTTCAAATATACCATATTTATTTGTTGACGGTCGCTGTGGAAGGGGCGTTCGAAGATGGTGCCATGAGCGAATTGAGAAATCTTTTCATCAGCGTAGTCCACGAACAGTTTACCACGTTCACTGCGTCCTACAAGGACATTGCTACAAGTCGTATTTTGTATATGATCGATCCCCAAGAAAGGCTGTTCCCTTGACAGATGATTTCCAGTTGCTGGAAGGGAGAGATGATGGTAGGCGCGAAGGAGATGGCAAAACAAGAAGAGAGAAAAATCGGGAACGAAGGACAGATATACAACCTGATCTGGAGCTGCTGAACACGTTTCTTCCATCAATTTGCAGAGCACAAGGGTGCTTCTATGGGCAGAAAAAAATGATTAATAAAAAAGAGAAAGAAAGAAACAGAAAAGACTAGAAAAGAAAAAACCAATTGAAGAAGAAGAGAGAGAGAGAGAAAAGAAGAACGAACGAAAGAGAAGAAGAAGAAAGAAGAAGATGACGAGAAGAAGAAGAAGAAAGAAGAAAAGTTCAATAATCAACTGAATAAGTACATAAACAAATAAAGAACCGAATAAGTAAATTGATAATGAATAAACAAACATAACAACTCAATAGATAGATACAACATGCATGCATGAATGAGTACGTTCATGAAATTATGTGGCAAGTAAGTCAATGAATAAGTAAGTAAGTAGGTAAGTAGGTAAATAAGTAAGGTTGTAAGAAAGTAAGTAAGAATAAGTAAAAATTAAGAAAGAGAGTAAGTAACTAAGTAGGTAAGTAGGATACAGAAACAAAGCGAATATTTTGATAAACAAACAAAAGATAACAATATGGATGTAAAACAACATCAAACAACAAGAAAAGGAGAGAAAACCTAAAACAGTAAACCGCATTGTAAGTACACACACACAACACAACACACACACACACACACACACAATACACACACAACACACCACACACACACACACCACACACACACACACACACACAAACACACACGGAGAGAGAGTGAGAGGAGAGAAGAGAGAGGGGGGGGGGGGAGGGGAGGACACAAGACAGTGCAGTCAGGCCAAAACGACGAATGGCCCAGGGACCCGACCAGATAGAAAGGCTTAAAAGGCAGGACAGCACAGAAAGGCAGACAGGACAGACAGACCAGAGAGATAGGAGAAGAGAGACGAGAGAGAGAGGAGAGGAGTCGAGAGGAAAGGAGAAAGGAGAGACAAAGAGAGAAAGACAGAGACAAAGACAGAGGACAGAGACAGAGAGAGGACAGAGACGGAGAAGACACAGAGGGATTGAGAGCGGAGGAGGGAGAGAGAGAGGAGAGAGAGAGAGAAAAAGAGACCCCAAGCAGAAAGAAGCACAAAAGCACAAGACAGAGAGAGAGAGCGAGAGAGAGAGAGAGGAGAGAGTAGGAGTGAGAGAGACGAGAGAGATCGCGCACGAGGTGGATGAGAGAGAAGAGAGAGAGAGAGATCAAGCAGAAAGAGGTACAATCGCAACAGACACCCCCTCGCCACCCCCCCCGACCCCCTCCCCCCCCCACCCCCCGCCCCCCCCCCCCCACCCACCCCCCCCCCCCCCCCCCCCCCCCCCCACACACACACACACACACCAAGGCACTCACAATCACGCCAAAAGAGAGAGAGAGAGAGAGATGAGGGGCAAGAGGAGAGAGAGAGAGATGATACCCGGATCTGAGACCGCCCCCCACCGAAGAGACCGAGAGGAGGGAGACCAGTGGCTTGATTATCAGCACCCCTGGTTCCTTTCAATAATGTTCCAGTGAAGGAAGCAAACAAGCAAACTAATCCATAATGTTTACATTACCAGAAGAAGGCTGAGGAGGAATTCTTCGTTTATTGTTTGTTTGTTTGTTTGTTATTCAGGTCTCAGATTCTTGTGCGCAATCCTGAAAGGACAAGGCGCCAATGGAAAGAGGGAACAGCCCTGCTATTTTCTGGCCACCCACGAAAAAGTAAAAATTAACACAAACGACCGAGAGATCAACAAATAGGTGTGGTTGCTGACAGTCTTTCGCCGCTCTTCACTTTTACGTAGTACAACTCTCTCTCAACCTAAACTGACCTCCAACAGCACCTCAATCATATCCATCCCAATAAACGTCTCTCTTCTCTACTCTCTAGTCTCTCCTTGGGTGGGTTGGTGATTTGTCTGTTTTAGTTTTGTGTCCCTTCTCTCATTCTGTTTTTCTCTTTGTCACGACTCTTGATCTGTCTGCCTTTCTGTCTGCCTGCGTGTCAATCTCTTCTGTTGTGTGTCTGTTTGTCATGACCCCTTCTGTCTGTCCTGTCTGTCTGCATGCCTGCATGTCTGTTCTGTCTGTATGTATGTCTGTCTATATCTCTCTTTCTCTCTCTCTCCTCTCTTATCCCTCTCTCTCTCTTCTCTCTCCTCTCTCTCGGTGCTGAGCGCCAGCCAGGCCCGCATTCTGAACCACACCAACACACACACCACACCACACACAACACCACCACACACACATACAGAACACATACACACCAACACACACACACACCCACCACACACACACACTATCACGCGCGCTGACGCACACACACACACACACACACAAACACACACACACCAAACAAACACACACACACACACCACAAACACCACGCACACACTCTCACCACACACACACACACACAACACACACCACAGACATCACCGCTATCACACACTTACAACCACTACACCTCACACACTCGCCACACACACACCACACAAACACCACACAAAAAAACACACACACCCACACACACACATACACACACGCGCGCGCGCACACACACACTACACACTCTCTCTATTCTCTCTCTCTATATCTCTAATCACACACCAACCACACAAACACCACACACACACACACACCACCCACACACAAACACACCCACAAGCACGCACCACACACACACACACATCACACACACACACAAACACACAACGCGCGCGCGCGCGTGTGCACGAACGCACACACGCACAACACCAAACACACACACACACACACAACACTTTCTGTAACAACTATCTATGTCGATACTGTGTGGGTTGTGTGTGTTGATGGTGGTGTGGGTGTGTGTGTTAACAGTTGTGCGTGGGTGGGGTGCGTGTGTCGATGTGGTTTGTGTGTGTGCATAAGCTACGTGCGTGCAGGGGTGCGTGCAGGCGTGCGTCAGTGCGTGAAGGAGTAAAGAGAAAGGTGAAAGTGAGCGGAAGTGTGTGCGTGAGTCCGTTTTTGTCTGTGTTGCTCTCTGTGGTGTGGAGATAGGTGCGGTGTCATGTTGTGCGTTGGGTGGTGTGTTGCGAGTGTGTCGGGGTGTGGTTGTGAGTGTGGGGTGTGTGTGTGTGCGGGGGGGGGGCCGGGGGGCGGGGGGGGGGGTGGGGGGGGGGGGGGGCGGGGGGGGGGGGGGGCGGGGGGGGGGGGGGGGGGGGGGGGGGGGGGGGGTGGGGGACCCGGGGGTGGGGGGGGGGCGCGGTGCGCGCCGTATATGTATGTGCCCTGTGCGCACTGTAGAACCTCTCCTTTTCATCCGTTATACGCTTTTATGACAAATATACGTCCTTCTAAAACATTTGTAATGGGGAACTCTTGTTAAAGACGCCTTTACATACTCATACCAAGCAGTCAGGCAAAAACATGAGGGACAAGTTACATTCACACCACGCCTGTCTGGTAACACCCCGCGTCCTGCACTGACCTAACCGTGGGCCTGTTTAGTCTCCGCTCTGAACCACAAACGCACCTTTTGCATTGCCTCATGAAAAAACTGTCATGAAATAATTGGCACCCTTCAATTGGCCCGGTCAATGTTCGGTTAGAGAAGACGTTGCACCCTGTTTGCCCTTGAAAACGTACTTATTGTGAGGTCCGGGCAAATCATGAGTTTCCCAGAAACTGATGCCATTTTTTTTTTTGACCTTTCCACCGCAGGACAGAAATTCTATGTTGCATATAAATCCCCATCGCCAGGCTGTGAAGTGAGTAGGCATCTTCTTGCCACTAGTTAATGGTCATTTTAGTATCTGTGGCGTCTGGCTTCTAATTAACGTACCACAATAATCATGGAAAAATAGTTCATTTTCCATGTCGGTTTATCTTTCTTCTTCTTCTCTTCTGCATATTATGCCATGTTCAAAGTATGAAACATCTAAATTACCTTGATCCAAAGGGAATTACATGGTATCTCCTGTGTCAGGGTGGTATCATAGTGGCACTTGACATCGTGACAGTACCTTAGTTGTGGTAGAGTTCGCTTATGATCTGACCTTTTGCAGAATCTTGGATTCTAAAACTGTGCTGGAACCATCTTGCATGTCTGGTTATATGTATGTCAGGGCGCCGCTCTTTATGTCTTGATAAACCTTTTTTTTTCTTGGTTTTTTTTTCTGCTTTCTTTTTTTTTTCCAACCATGTCTATAGAGTTGTATATTTCACAAGGTTTCTCATCAAGTTGAGAAAAAATATATTGTTCCCAAACGCATGTTCACATATAAGTGGTAAACAAAAAATAATCCCAAAGACATTGGGATCAGTCTGACTTAGTGTTGATAGGACACTGGGACGCAGGCCCCTCGGAAGGTAGCTGCAATGACAGAACGAATGGAGAAATCTTTCCCATTAGGTCAGACATACTGGATTCTGCTCTCCACTTTTATCATCAACTCGGTTTATATCATTTACTGTGTCCGGCTTAGATATTGTCTGACTGTATTCTTGTGTACAACTAATCCCCAAGAAACGCCGTTTACCTTGAGAGTTTTGTTTTTCTTGTTGTCTGAAGGAAGAAGAAATTATGGTTGAAGAAGAAATTAATTAACAAAAGAATGAGAAAAAAGCTCACGAAACGATAATACATAGCCATAGAAAGAAAGGAACATTTTATGTTGTCGAACATTTATTTGCGTCAACATGAAGGGCAAGAGGATGCTTCTATAGCGCTCTAACGACTGGGCTTTTTTGATTTAATGGAGTAACGGACAGGGAAAAAAAGAGAGGAGGAGGAGGAGGAGGAGGAGGAGGAGGAGAGAAGAAGAGAAGAAGAAGAAAAGAAGAAGAAGAAGAAAGAAGAGAGAAAAGAAGAAAAGAAGAAGAAGAAGAACAACACAACCAACAACACCAACAAACAAACAACAGCAACAACAAGGAGGAGGGAGGAGGAGGAGGGAGGAAGGAGAAGAAGGAAGAAGAAGAAGAAGAAGAAGAAGAAGACGAAGAAGAAAGAAGAAGAAGAAGAAGACGAACCGAAGAAAAAAGAAGAAGGAAGGAAGGAGGAGGAAGTGGAGGGAGGAGAGCAATGAGGCGAAGCGAAGAAGGAGGACAAGGAGGAGGAGGAGAAAGGAGGAAGAGAAATTAGAGAGAAGAGGAGGAGGAGGAAGGACAGGGGGAGGAGGAGAGAAGGAAGAAGAAGGATGAGTTAGGAAGAGAAGGAGGAGGAAAAGGAGGGGAGAGAGAGGAGAGAGAGAGAGAGGGATGAGAGCGAGAGAGAGAGACTGAGGAGAGAGAGAGAGGAGAGGAGAGAGAGAAGAGAAGAGAGATGAAGGCCAAATTAGCATTCTCGTTGCTAGGGGAAGAAAAGTTTCAGAAGTAAGAGAAGAAGGCAAAAAGTTGTGCTGAACATGCCCCACACGCAGGTCGTTTCCCATCTTTAATATCTCCGGAACAAGGTGGACGAGAGAGATTGGTTACGTTGATTGCTTTCTTTTTTGTTGTTTTTAGGTCACATTCCAAACCTCCTATCATGAAGGGAGAATCGTGTAATCGGAAAAACCGGGGAGAGGCTCCGTGTTTGCTTGCCCAATTTAAATCTTGGCATCTCGCTCTTCCTTCTCTCTCTATCCTCTCTCTCTCTTCTCTCTCTCTCTACTCCTGTTCAGGGGTCCTGGTAAACGGTTTCTGGGCCACGCGTTGCTGCGAGACTGACAAGGAGAGTATGTTACATTTTTGTTGCATTATGAACTGAGACTCGCGGAAACGAGGTTCCACGTTATGGTTTTGCTGTACCGCTCTGACAAACTTTAGGACTGAACCACAAAATAGTACAATATCATCCTGACATGTCACTTATATGAATATATTGTTTTCGGGTTTTTTGTGTGTTTGGTTTTGTTTGTTTATCGGATGGCGTGTGTGTTGTAAAACCAATTGTGCCATCCATATTTACATCGGCGCTTCCAAAATCCGCTGAAGGAGCTATATCTAATTGATATCGTTCCCATTTTCTTTGTGTGCCAAATATACGATTTAACTTTCGTCATGGACCAATATTGTCCGATATCTGTGGGGTATCAAAGTTATCATTTCTTGTATTGTATGTATACACCACCTCTTCATGAGGGCTATGGGCCTTTTTAGAAACAAAAATAATTATCCGTATCGTATCTCTTCACCGTGCTGTGGATTGTTTATTCGAGAGGAGTGTCTCTTCCCTTACATTTACTGAAAAGGACTGTCTGTCTGTCGGTATGTCTGTCTGTCTGTCGTATGTCGTCCTGGTCTGGTGTCTATGTCTCTGTATTTGTATGACTTTGTCTTTTTTTTTTGAATATGGATCTGTCTGTCTGACTGTCTCCGTCTGTATGATTACTCTTGTCGCTGCATCGCCCCTGTTGTCTACCGCCTGCTGCCTGCATGTATGTCTTGTCTGTCTCTTCTCTTACTGATCGCTTCTCATCTCTCTCTCGCCAACTCCCTCGTTATCGTTGTCTAGCTCACTCTCTGTGCGTGCGAGCGTGCTCTCTCTCAAGTTTTTCTCTTTTTTTCTCCCCCACAACCCTGTGTGTGGTGTGTGTGTGTGTGTGGTGATGTGGTGTCGTGCGTGCTGTGCGTGCGTGCGTGCGGCGTTATCGTGGCTTAACGGTGCGTGCCCGTGTGATGTGGCGCGCGCGTGTTTTGTTAAATGGGTGTGTGTGTGATGTGTGTGTTGTGTGGTGGGTTGTGTGTGGGGTGTGTGTGTGTTGGTGTGCCTTGGCCTGTGTGCCACAATCATGCACATGCATACATGTTGGGCAACCACTCATGAAAACCCTCCTCCTGTTATGAGTTTATGAACAGACACTTTTCCCGAACCTGAATGAACCTTAGGCTTAAAGGACGCGCGCAAGATAATCCCGCCAAAGAATGGAACAGACCAGGGGGAACTCATTTTCACACTTGCTTGTATCTCCCCTCGGTCTGACCCTCGGTCATGCTCTACATCTCCAGTCTGAACATATTATTGTCATTGCCCATGATTAGCAGGCTTGAGAATGATCTGTTGAATAGGATTACCTGTTGGGGTTTTTGTCTGGGTTTGACAAGTCTAGTTCTTCTTTTTTTAGTGGTGGTTGTGAACGATCTGCTCTGGTGAACGTTCGTTGCGGGGGACTTTGGTTTTGGATTTTGTGGTTTGTGGATTGAGTTCCGTTGGTGGGTGGGTTGTTTTGTTGTGGGTTGGAAACATCTTAGCTGTGAGTCAGCGCCCTCACAGTGGTTTGTTTGGTTTGTTGTTTTTTTATCAGTAATTTACAGTGGTATTTGTGTTTAAGTATTTAGGTGTGTTGTGTTTGTGTCTGGTCATGGTTTTTGTGTGCGGCCTGCTATAATTCACCGGGTGTGTCGTTGGCGTTTTTAGGTTGTGTGTGTGGCGTTGTTTCTAGTAGCTTACTATTATTGTCTTCGTAAAAAAAAAATAATGTATCCTGTCTATTAGTTTATTCTTCTTTTCTTCTATTTTTATTCTTCTTCTCTGGTGTGTTGTTGTTGTTGTTGTTGGTGTTCTGCTTCTCTTATTCTTATTCTTCTTCTTCGTTCTGTAGTGATTTCTTATTCTGCTTCGTCCTTGATATCAGTATGTATGATTCTGGGCGCAGTTATAGCGAATTACAAAGAAATTGACCCAAACAGGAAGTTATTGTTAGTATCCTATTAAGTCAAGAAAATTGTCATCATTGTTGCTTTATTTTGATTTCACCTTATCAGTCTCCTCGGTTTGCTTTGCTGCCATAAATCTATTGCATGAATCCGATGATGCTACTGTGTGTCGAACTTCTATTTGTGTGTGTCTGTCTTTTTGTGTCTTTTTGTAGCTATCTGCATGTTTGTGTGTTTGTCTTTCTGTCTGACAAAAACGTTTATCAACAATTGTTTATAGAGTGTTTCACACAAGCTTATTATTTCTATTGTGAAAATCGTGTAGCTTTTAACTTGCATGGATCCCGTCTGTTCACATATAAAGCAAAAAAAAAACGATTCCTTATATCTTAAAATAAACCTGATTTTAAGTAGTGTTGAACAGTGGTTGTAACTGACCGGCCTTGGAACTGTTTGGGTGGAGCATATGTTAAGAATGGGTTGTCGTGACGATTGGGGATAATCGTTCCATCAGGTTTAGACTGCTTTTACCGATTCTACGTCTAGTGATTAAGATCAACTGCAGTTTATGAGGTTCACTGCGTCCGACTTTAGTAGCCTGGTCCGTATTTTATATCACGATCTATCCCCCAGAAAAGCGCCATTCTCCCTTAGAAAATTCTTTCATTGTTGTCTGATAAGGAAATATAATAATGGCAGAAGGTGGAGAGATTTTTTTTTGGCAAAAGAAGAAAAAACAAACTCAGGAAACGCACGACGATGTGATAGACATTAAAAAAAATCTTGCCGTCCGCTGAGCATATTTGGTAACATCCATTTGTAGGGCAGGTAGATGCATATTTGTAACGTCAATTTGTAGGGCAGGTAGGTTCGGTAGATGCATAGTTTGTAACGTCCATTTGTAGGGCAGGTAGATGCAGGTTTGTAAACGTCCATTTGTAGCGTGCATGTAGTAGATGCCATATGGGTAACGTCCATTTTGTAGGGCAGTAGATGCCAATATTTGTAACGTCCATTTGTAGGGCAGCCAGTTAGAGGCATATTTTAAAGTCAAGTTGTAGGGCAGGTAAGATGCCTTATTTGTACGGTCCATTTCAATTTGTAGGCAGGTAGTATTGCTTCTAATGGCGTGTTAGAAAGACTAAGTGAAACAAAAAGTACAGAAAAAGGAATAGATAGATAGATAGCTAGAATAGATGATAGGATAGATAGATAAGATAGATAGATAGATAGATAGATAGATAGTTAGATGACATGCATATACAAAATACATACATAATAATACCTATAATACCATACATACATACATACATAATACATAACATACATAAACGAATACGAGAAGACTGGACATGCATATACAAATAACATACTACATTACATACAGACTACACACACACCACACACACTACAACCTATTGCAGGCATGCAGCATCCATACAGAACAGAAGGCAGACATACGTGAACAGAAAGAGACAGTAACAGGACCAGACCAGACAGACAGACAGGACAGGGCAGACAGACCAGAAAAGAAATACATAAACACATACACACATACATTACATTACATACATACAATTCTCACTTGAGT
>JADBJO010035771.1:5000-7500 GCA_016801955.1 Conus betulinus | reverse complement strand
AACTGGTCTGTCTGTCTGTCATTTGTCTGTCTGTCTTTCTCTCCATCTGTCTGTCTGTCTCTATTTGTTTTTGTCTGTGTTTGTCTGTCTGTCTGTCTCTCTTTGTAAAGGCATATTACAGGTGATAAAAGATAGAAAATGACAGTGATTTTTTTGCAGATTTTTTTTTCTTCTTTGCACTTGAATATTTTGCTCTTTATACATGAAATTAAATGAGCAAAAAAAAAAAAAAATCGAAGGAAATTAAAGAGAAGTGGAGAAAAAAGCGAGCGGAAACATAAACCAGAGAGAGATAATATTTCTGAAAGGTATTGCCAACATGATTGAGAGAGACAGAGAGAAAGTGACACACACACACACACACACACACACACACACACACACACACACACACACACACACACACACACACTCACGCACACACACACACACTCACACACACATAACACACACACAACACACACACACACACACACACACACACACAAACACACACACACACACACACACAGAGGAGAGAGAGAGAGAGAGAGGAGAGAGAGGAGAGTCTAACAGTGCCCTACCCAGACAGTGATTGATTCTAAAGAGCACGTTGCATTGTCAAGAGCAGACAAGAGACAGACCTTTAGGTGGACTGAGAGGGCAGCAGATAGAAAGGGTGGAACAGATAGCTGGGTAGAAGGGACAGAAAGGGGTCGGTGGTCAGGAGCGGAGGCGTGTGGTAGGAAAGACGGTAAAACTTGGCAGAACTCAAGGAACGACTCTCAAACAGCGCTGTGCACTATTTGTACGGCAGTGGATTTTCTTTCTTTTTTTTTGTTCTGTTTTGTTTTTTTTTGGAGGAAAGAGAGAGAGAGAGAGAGAGAGAGAGAGAGAGAGAGAGAGAGAGAGAGAGAGAATTCTTTCAATAGGGGTGTAGGCCAGTGCTCTCTTTCTCTCTCTCTCTCTCTCTCTCTCTCTCTCTCTCTCTCTCTCTCTCTCTCTCTCTCTCTCTCTTCTCTCTCTCCTCTTCCCTCCCCCCGCCCCCCCCTCTTCCAGTGACTCTGGCCATACTCATCAGGCTTAGTCCCTTTACACTGTACAAGTGGCCCATAGTCCTGTTTGAGGGTATTTTTTCCTTGAGTTCTGCAAAGTGTTCGCCTCTTTCCCACTACGTCTCCCCTTTCGACCACCAACCACCTTTCTGTCCGTACTACCCAACTAGCTGTTTCATCCTCCCTGCATGCTGCCCTCTCCCAGTCCCCCCCTAAGCCCTTCCTCTGTTCTTGACAATATGATGTGCTCTTTAGAATTGATCACCATCTGGTATGGGCACTATTAGGCCAACCAGCGATCTCTCTCTCTCTCTCTCTCTCTCTCTCTCTCTCTCTCTCTCTCTCTCTCTCTCTCTCTCTCTCTCTCTCTCTCTCTCTGGTATTTTCCCCATCTCTTTTCCTCAGATATTAAAGAATCAAGCAAATGTATGTGGGTGGGAGGGGGAGAAAGTTGAAAGACATAGTGGGTGTGTGATTTGGTGTTCAAGAAAGTTGGGGACGGCGGGGCTGAGGCGGGGGATGGGGGGGGGGGGGGGGGGGGGGGGGGGGGGGATGCTCTGGGTGGGCACGCATACATGATACATTTATAATGGAATTATTTGCATTTAAAAAGCAAAACTTCTAAGTCAGTCAATATACTGCCACAAAATGCATGTGGTACATACATTTAGTGTAGTGGGGGGAGGGGCTCTGGGTGGGAACGCATACATGATACATTTACAATGGGAAATATTTGCATTTAGAAAGCAAAACTTCGAAGTCAGTCAAATATACTGCCACAAATGCATGTTATACAAGTATTTAGTGGCTACATACGAACAGGACATCATTGCACTTCCTTTGTCATCTTTTTGTTTTAATGTTGACTAACATCAAACATTCTGTCTAGATTGCAAAACATTATTTTCTTTTTTTTCTCGTGTTTTCAGACTCTTCTTTTGAATGAAATTTTTTCAGGCATCATTCAAAATTTATGTGTTACGAAGAAAACCTTTTTTTTTCACAACCTTGTATCTTACAGTTACAAGAAGTGATTAATTGTCGAAGAATATTATGCCTCTAATACATTTCAATTGCAACGCCCTAACTCAAATAATGGTAAAAACAGAAGAACGTTGGATTTGTACTTTGCTCTTTTATTAAGAGAGAATATACAATTATCACTTTCTGTAACGAATTCCGCTAACCAAGAATGCAAACATGATGTATCTCCTGCACACATGGGCAGACTGTGTGTGGTTCCATAACATTATCATGTCATGAGTGGTGAACAACATCATGTTGCGTGCCACTCTTGCCGATGATCTCTGGATGGTTCTCCCATTCTGGGAGGTCTGCCATGCGCTCCCAGTCATCACCTCCACCCAGTAAAAACCTGCGTCCATGCTCTTGATGTCACAGCTGTTGCAGACCATGTCCAGTGGTCTCTTGCCAGGTAGAACATCCGGGGGTGACGTAAGGTTTCC
>JADBJO010035770.1:7500-11855 GCA_016801955.1 Conus betulinus | reverse complement strand
TTCCCAACCCACCAGATGAGTTTGTGAATAATCTCCAGAAAATGTGTTTTCGTTTTATTTGGAATGGTAAACGAGATAAAATTAGCAGAAATACGGTAACGAAAAGTGTAAGATATGGTGGTCTAAATGTACCAGATATCAGAGCATACATTGCTGCACTGAAACTCATTTGGATAAGAAGGCTGAAAGCTACTAAACATAAATGGAAAAAAATGATGCAATGGAATTATATCCATTTCTTACTGAAATTTGAAAAATATGGCCCAAGCTACGGTTTATATAAAAATCATAACAACATCTTTTGGAAACATCCTTACGCATACTGAATTTAATAGAAAATTTGGAATGAATATACATTTTCTGGCTTTTAATGGCTGTAAAATGTCCATTAAGAAATATATAAAACAAACAAAGATAAATGAAATAAACAATTCTGCACACGATATCCCTGGGGCATTAAAATTAATATATTCCATATCAAAAGGTACGAGGTTGTTCTATGATATCTTAATCAATGACAACAAACCTCCCAATTCCTGTCAAAAATGGACTGAGAAGCTAGGGATAGATATTCAGTGGAAAGAGATTTTTAAAAAAGTGCATAAAATACAAGATGTCAAATTGAAATGGCTGCAGGTGCGCATTGTGCATAGAATTCTTGGGACAAATGTTGTACTGAAAGAAATGAATATTACAGATAGTTATTATTGTGATTTCTGTAAAGAATTCAAAGACAGTATTGAACATATATTCTGGACATGCAACATCTCAAATCGTTTCTGGAAAAAACCTTGAACAATTATTAAAACAAAATGTACAACATGTACAAACATCAGTATAACTCAAAACATAGTATTATTTGGCATAGAAAATAATATGGTTACGGACTATGTTTTTGATTTATTGATACTTCTGGGTAAAATGTATATTTATAAATGTAAATTTGAAAAGTCTGTACCTAACATAGTAGCCTTTGAAAGATACTTTTCTTCAAGACATAGAATAGAACAACACAATGCCAGATTATCATGGAAAACGGATGATTTTAAGAAAAAATATGGATGCCATATGAATTGCTATTCAGAAATACGCACTGAAACAGTAAAAAGTATGAGAAAAAAGGAAAAAAAAGAGAAAAGGGAAGGAAGGGAAAAACAAACAAACAAAAACAAACAAACAAAAGAGTAAAACCGTGAATCCAAATATAAAAATAGCTGCAAAACGAACCGACATCCACCCTCTCTCTCTCTCTCTTTAAAGTTTGATCTTTCTTAATGTCTGTGCCGTTATGTTTGTATATGTATATGTGTGGGTAAATATAAGTGTGTGTGTCCATACATATGGATACATACATACATTTTGATGTAATGTGTTTTTTAATATCAAATGATGTATTGGTATAACTGCTCATTGTACATATACATGCATTCATGTACTTTTGTATGTATGCAGTGTAAATTCTTATGTAATTCCATTCAAAGCGATTAAAAAATGTTTATTAAAAAAAAAAATTTAAAAAAATAAAAAAATTAAAAAAAAAAAAAAAAACAAGCGTAGGCTCAAAGATTGTCCCCTACATTTTATACTGTTTGCTTAGTGTCTTTAGTTTTTCAGCAACTTTTTTCCTCCCGTTTTGTTTCATTTACTACCCTTTGCTGGCTGCTTTGGGGGTGCTGTTGGATTCCTTTCTGAACCCTTGGTGCTGAGAACACCACAGTATTATGGACTGTGGCGTGTCTATTTGTCGCTGGGAGACACAGACACAACCAGCCGTGTCTCCCTGATGAGTCCAATACAGTGGACGAAAGGCCTAGGAGCAGGCAATACAAATAGATCTGCCTTCAAGAGGGATTATGATGGTTCCCTCGTGCAGCTATTGAAGAGTTTTCATATGTATAATATATTTTCTTAATTTCATGTTCCCATTTTCTTCATCTTCAACCCCTCCCCACACCCCCCACACCCCCACACAAGTTCAAATCTTTGCCAAGTCATTACTGGGATGACAGACTTGTTGGCCTGCGCTTGTTTTCCCCCACTACTTCTAGATTGTTCGTCTTTGTGTTGTCCGACTTTATTCAAGTTTATAAGACTGTACCAGTCTTGAAAAAAAGTTACTGTTAGGTTTTCTTATGGGAGCAAGAGTTACCCTACTTGTTTATTGTTTACTGTTCCCTGCCTCATTTCATTTCCAATTACAATTTAAATATGTTCCCGTCATATTTTGAAGACTATTTTGTTTTTGTTTGGCAACCAAAACATCACAGACTGGGATGATGGTGGGGTCATGCCGATCAGAGGAGGTGTTTTTAGCATTTTTCACCCAGTTAAAATTCCTGCTTAGATTTCATTTACATGCTACAGATGTGGTGTATATGACTTCCAACATTTAGTTTCCAACCATTTTTTTTTTTTAATAACCAAATCGTTCCTGTTCAACCTAATTTCAAATTTTAATAGGTCAGGTGACCTTGCCTGACAACGCTTTTGAGGCCCAATGTCAAATGAACAGCTAAAACTAGCACAGCACTAGTAGCAAAACGCACAGAATATTTGTGCTTACGTTTCCTTTCATTAAATCAATTAAGCAGCCATTTAAAAAATATTTGTCTTATGCACTCCATTGTCATTGTCGATTAGCGTGTGTGTGATGTGATGATGATGATGATGATGATGATGTGAGTGTGTGTGTGTGTGTGTGTGTGTGTGTGTGTGTGTGTGTGTGTGTGTGTGTGTGTGTGTCTGTGTCTGTGTGTGTGTGTGTGTGTGTGTGTGTGTGTGTGTGTGTGTGACTGAGTGCATCACTGTGTGTGCGACTTAATAAAATGAATCATTTATCATCAACATTTAGTCAATGAATGACAACCCTAACAATTCATTTTTACTTTTTTTTAGGTACTCCAAACTGTGGAATTAGCATCTGCCATGACACGCCTTGTGTTCAAACATGTTACAGACCAATCAAAAAGCAAGACACTCAAGGGTGCTGAGAGAGACCCGACGCTCTGCATTATCATTGATAAGCTGTCATAACATTTATTCCAGTCCAGCTAATTAAGCCTGCTGTAACAATGGCCCAATTCTTACCAGCAAAGTTTGCGCCAGGTCTTTCGCTGGGCAGAGGTGGATGAATTTCCACTGATGCTGTACTCTTCCTTGCTGTCAAAGAGACACAGAAAACAAATTGTCAGTTTACCATTACACATTATGAAAACCCATCTCTTTCTCACCAATTTCAGCACACAACCTTTTTCATAAGCTTTCCACAAGTAACTATGGACATCATAAGGATTTCATTGAAAACCTTTAATAGACAATGACTTTATACATCTTTCCCCAACAGTTTTACATCACAATTTAAATAAACAAGAAACAAGCGTAGGCTCAAAGATTGTCCCCTACATTTTATACTGTTTGCTTAGTGTCTTTAGTTTTTCAGCAACTTTTTTCCTCCACACTTTCGTTTTGTTTCATTTACTACCCTTTGCTGGCTGCTTGGGGGGGTGCTGTTGGATTCCTTTCTGAACCCTTGGTGCTGAGAACACCACAGTATTATGGACTGTGGTGTGTCTCTATTTGTCGCTGGGAGAACAGACACAACCAGCCGTGTCTCCCTGATGAGTCCAATACAGTGGACCAAAGGCCTAGGAGCAGGCAATACAAATAGATCTGCCTTCGAGTAGGGATTATGATGGTTCCCTCGCAACTATTGAAGAGTTTTCATATGTATAATATATTTTTTTAATTTCATGTTCCCATTTTCTTCATTTCAAACCCCACCCCCACACCCCCACACAAGTTCAAATCTTTGCCAAGTCATACTGAGATGACAGACTTGTTGGCCTGCGCTTGTTTTCCCCCACTACTAGATTGTTCGTCTTTGCGTTTGTCTGACTTTATTCAAGTTTAAAAGACTGTACCAGTCTTGAATAAAAGTTACTCTGTTAGGTTTTCTTATGGGAGCAAGAGTTACCCTACTTGTTTATTGTTTACTGTTCCCTGCCTCATTTCGTTTTCATTTACAATTTAAATATGTTCCTGTCATGCTTTTGAAGACTATTTTGTTTTCGTTTGGCAACCAAAACATCACAGACTGGGATGATGGTGGGGTCATGCCGATCAGAGGAGTAGGTGTTTAGCATTTTTCACCCAGTTAAAATTCCTGCTTAGATTTCATTTACATGCTACAGATGTGGTGTATATGACTTCCAACATTTAGTTTCCACCATTTTTTTTTTTTAATAACCAAATCGTTCCTGTTCAACCTTAATTTCAAATTTTAATAGGTCAGGTGACCTTGCCCGACAACGCTTTTGAGGCCCAATGTCAAATGAACAGCTAAAACTAGCACAGCA
>JADBJO010035770.1:0-2500 GCA_016801955.1 Conus betulinus | reverse complement strand
GTGGACGAAAGGCCTAGGAGCAGGCAATACAAATAGATCTGCCTTCAAGAGGGATTATGATGATTCCCTCGTGCAGCTATTGAAGAGTTTTCATATTTATAATATATTTTTTCTAATTTCATGTTTCCATTTTTCTCATCTTCAACCCCTCCCCACACCCCCCCCCACCCCACCCCACCCCACCCCAAGTTCACAAGTTCAAATCTTTGCCAAGTCATACTGAGATGACAGACTTGTTGGCCTGCGCTTGTTTTCCCCCACTACTAGATTGTTCGTCTTTGCGTTTGTCTGACTTTATTCAAGTTTAAAAGACTGTACCAGTCTTGAATAAAAGTTACTCTGTTAGGTTATCTTATGGGAGCAAGAGTTACCCTACTTGTTTATTGTTTACTGTTCCCTGTCTCATTTCATTTTCGTTTACAATTTAAATACGTGTCTGTCATGCTTTTGAAGACTATTTTGTTTTCGTTTGGCAACCAAAACATCACAGACTGGGATGATGGTGGGGTCATGCCGATCAGAGGAGTAGGTGTTTAGCATTTTTCACCCCAGTTAAAATTCCTGCTTAGATTTCATTTACATGTTACAGATGTGGTGTATATGACTTTAGTCGAGCAGGAGATGCGTGGAAAGTGGCACGAGTGAACAATCAGTTGCCGAAGGCTGTAGTAACGAAAGCGAAGCAGGTGAGTGGATGAACTTTGATTATTTTTGTTTGTCGAGTGATGGAACACATGCTGCGTGCAGTCATTGGTTATTTTACATTTGTTGGTCCGCCACATGAAGGAAGGGGGGACGGAAGGGGGGCAGGGTACATGGTTACTTACAGGAGTGATAGGCTTTGGCCTGATCAAACTAGAAGATCGTTTTTCTGGGTGATTGTAGGTGTTTTGAAAGCACTTTAGAGATCAATAAAAGTGGTGATTTGAAGAGAACAATTTATAAACTTTTGTTTGTTTATTTTTTTAGTTTGGAAACAGTGTGGGCGTGTCACGAGTGGGCGTGCCTCCAATGAAAGCTATAGCCCTGCCCCCTCCTATGCTAGTGATTCAGATTTTATTCTTATTTATGATTTTATGCATGACTTCAATTTTTCATAGAATGAATAAGTAATGCTGGTCATTTTTTTTCTTTCTGAAAATCAGACTAATTAGTGGAAACTGAGTCAAGCTCTCTGTAACATCTCTTGCACCATTATGAAACAATGAAATGAACAGAAGACTTAGGATATATGTTTTTGTGTGTGTGATCCAGAATCTGGAAGCACTACTGCAGAGGAGAGAGAGAGAGAGAGTGAAGGAGTTGAAGAAAGAGGAACTGTACTGCTGGCCATCCTACTCATGTGCGCTCTGGCTGGGAATGTTCTGGATGTGACGTGGGACTCTGCTCCAAGCTTTTCAACAACCTTCCACAGAAGACCAAGGCCCTAACTTTGTTCTGTGTCTTCCAAGGACATATTCTTCTTGTTTTCTCCCAAGTTTCAAGTGTTTTTTGACATTCAAGCAGGAAAACTGTGGTGTTTCAAACAATGTGGCTGACGTTTTGGATTACCTTTTCACCAATGTTCTGGATTACACTGTGAAGAATATCTTCAGCTGCCATCAGGGTACTGTCTTGTAATTATTTTTTTTTTTTCAGATCTCATTATCTCTAGTTTACAAAAAAATATAGTTTTACCTATCTAGCTTCAAGACAAGCCTGCACAAACCCCATTTTTCCTTATATAGTGAAATTCGATTGTCCGGATGCTGAATTATAGGTACATCATTTGAGGCACAATTCATTATACATAGCTCAAGTCAAGAGAATTATCATCTTTCCCATGTTTCCAGCACATATTTGTCTTCATTTTATCTCAAGTCTGAAGTGTTTAGGTAGTACAGAAGAAAAAAAACTGTGTCTCTCCTAACATTTGACTTACTTTTCAAATAACTTTTTCAGAAATTTTGCCTGCTTATATTTTGAGGTCAGTCTCCAAGTAGGTACAACCTACAGTATTTTCAGTTATTTCACTAGATTTACAACATCTCTAGTTTCTAAAAATGTATAGGTTTGCATATCTAGTGCAAATAATATGTATGCAGAAGCCAAATTCTCAAGTGTGGTGTGTGACGAGTTTCCCGTCCTAGATTTTAACTATTGTCATTAGCAACGGTAGTGTTTGATGATGATGATGATGATGATGATGATGATGATGATAGTGTGTGTGTGTGTGTGTGTGTGTGTGTGTGTGTGTGTGTGTGTGCACGCGAGTGTGTGTGCGTGCGTGTGTGAGTGTGTGCGAGTGCGAGTGTGCGTGTGTGTATGTGTGCGTCTGTGTGTGTGTGTGTGTGTGTGTGTGTGTGTGTGTGTGTGTGTGTGTGACTGTGAGTGCATCACTGTGTGTGCGACTTAATAAAATGAATCATTTATCATCAACATTTAGTCAATGAATGACAACCCTAACAATTCATTTTTACTTTTTTTTTTCAGGTGCTCCAAACTGTGGAACTGGCATCTG
>JADBJO010035769.1:0-11856 GCA_016801955.1 Conus betulinus | reverse complement strand
GAGAGAGAGATACAACAGAACCACAGACAGACAGAAACAGAGAACCGAGAGAGACCATAGATATATAGACATACAGACATACAAACAGCAGACAGGCGCTGAGACCGCATTCAAACAAAAGGATATTAACAGCAAAGAACCCAGAAGAGAAAACAAACAACACACAACAAACAAAGATACACCAAATCAAACAACCCACCAAAAAGTAAAGACAATGCCAATCGATGACAATGCCAATTTCCTAAACGATGCCAGCAGAGGAGATTTCCCCCCCAATGTCTCTGCGTAATGCTGGCCAATTTCTCATGTCCTCCCCCGCTATCTCGCCCAAATGTTCCCCAATCGTTTCTAGCATATCTAGAAAAGAGGATGGAACTGGTGTTGGAGGGAAAGACCCACACCAAAGCGACCTCATAAGGCGTAACAATTAGGGAGCCGAGGAAGGGGGGGGGGGGGTGGGGGTGTGGGGGGGGTCTTTTTACGGTAATCCTCCCGTCCGGCAAAAGCAGACCCACACAGGTCGAAACCTTGAGGCGGGAGGCGGGACGAGAAAAAAAAAGATTTAAGTTGGAGAAAAAACATGTCACCACACAGTTTTATGTGTAATGCTCGCTGCGCGCGCCGCGTGTCTCGCACCACAACGCAACGCTGCACATGCACACACCACACGCGCACAGCACCACACCACCAGGCCGCACACCACACGCACGCACGGCCCCCGGCCGCCACCAACGCGCGCGTCACCACACACACACACGGGCAATGCGCGCACATGCGCGCCACGCACACACACACCTGCATGGGCATACTCACGCCGAAAGGCTCAACACACACACACGCCGCACCTATTCCACACACCGCAACACACCCGTCACGCGCGCTCGCGCTCGTGCGCTGCGGCACTGCACACACACCACACCTACACCATACACACACACACAGCACACAAACACACACACACACCGCTCATACCGACTCATATCGCGCAGCACCTACTCACGTCCTCGTCTGTGTCTCTTCTGTTCGTCTGTCTGTCTGGCTGTCTCTCTCTCTCCCTTCTTTTCATCTTCAATTCATTTGGACACCGCGCCTCATACCTCATTTACATCACTTTTCCACGTGCAACCAACTGAAATGAAAAAGATCACAGAAATTATTTTTCCAAGGAACGAAGAGTTGGAAAACAAAAAACCACACAGAGTGAAAGAACTACTTACAGAAAAAGAAAGCTCAACGTAAAACAAAGATCACACAGAAAAATGCAGTTTTGGACGAAATGAAGGAAGAAGGAAATAAACAAAGACAGAATCACTACAGGAAGACAGAGAACTGCATAAAAGAAAGGTTCAGGTAACCGAAGATACGTGAGAATCCTTCTAAATGAAACTTTAAATAACTGATCGAGTAGTTAGGTGATTGAAATTAACATGATGATGAAGTGAATTGAATGAATAACAAAAGAAACCAATAAGGAACTAAGCATGATACATAAATGAATGCATGTAAGGATTAATGCATGAACTGAATGGATGAAATGGATAAAATACTGACCGAGGAAACAACGAAAGAACGAACAAATGAAAGAAAAAAAAAAAGAGAGATGACATCCATAGTGAAAAAAAGGGTTCATGAAAAAGGTATGTTTGAAACACAGACAAAACAAACAACACAAACAAAGCAGAAAACAACGCCAAGAAAGAGAAAGGACATATTTCTGAAAGACAGAAAAAACCCAAATAGAGATATACAAGGGAATGAGATGATGCGAGAGTCAAGACGGCGAGAGTAAGAGACCAAAGAACCACGGGATGAATATGGTTGGCAGGCGATTGGGAGTTATTTGTTGTTGTGCGTGGCGGGGATTGTGTTCGGGATGACACAGGATAACGAAGAGGGAGTGACGGATTAAGAGAGATAAAGGTTCAAGTGTGGACATTAGGAAAACGAGGAGGAGGAGATGAGGAGGAGGAAAGGCGGAGAATGAGGATGAGGAGAAGAAAAAAGAGAAAGAAGAAGAAGCAAGAAAAGAAGAAGAAAAAGAAGAAAACATAGAGAGAACATACTGACAGACAGACAGAGAGATTGACAGTCAGAACAAGACAGGCAAAGAGAGAGAACGGGAGAGTGAGAGGGAGAGAGAGAGAGATAGCTAGAGAGATAGAAGAGAGAGAGAGAAAGAGACAGACAGGACAGACAGAGACAGAGTATGACAGGACAGACAGACCGACGACAGAGACAAAAGTTACTAATAGTAGTAGTGAGCCTGTGTGTAGTACAGTAGGAGTAGTAGGAGTTGTTGGTGGTTTTTGGTGGTATTAGTATTTGATAATTCACGAGGGAGAGATGAGAGAGATAGAGAAGAGAGAGAGAGAGAGAGCCAGACAGACCAGACAGACAGTGGTGGTGGTTGTGGTAGTATATTTTGATAATTGACGAGAGAGAGAGAGAGAGAGAGAGAGAGAGAGAGAGAGAGAGAGAGACGACAGACGACAAACAGAGGGACAGAGACAGACAGAGAGATAGAGATATACAGGCAGTCAGCCAAGACAGATAGAGAGTCCGACAAACAGACAGACAGAGAGACAGACAGACTATTAGAGACAAGGAGGGAGAGAGAGAGAGAGAGAGAGAGAGAGAGAGAGAAGAGAGAGAGAGAGAGTCAGACAGACAGACAGAAGAAGTACTTTAGTCAACTGAGTTGGAGATAGAGATAGAGAGAAGAAGAGAGAGATAGAGAGAGATAGCGAAGAGACAGACAGACATGACAGAGACAGAGAGAGAGAGACAGACAGACAGACAGACAGAGACATAGACAGAGAAAAAGTACTTAATAGTAGTAGTGGTGGTCGGTAGATATTAACAGTAGCAGTAGTATGAGTGGTGGTAGTGGTGGTGGTGGTTTGGTGTTGGTGGTGGTGGTGGTTAGTGGTATTATATTTTTGATAATTGATTGACACGAGAGATAGAGAGAGAGAGAGAGGAGAGAGAGAGAGAGAGACGGTAGGTAGTACAGACAGACAGAGGGACAGAGACATACAAGAGAGACAGAGATATACAGGCAGTCAGACAGACAGATAGAGAGACAGACAGACAGACTGACAGAGAGACAGACAGACATATAGAGACATGAGGGAGTGAGGAGAGAGAGAGAGAAGACAGAGAGAGAGAGAGAGAGAGTCAGACAGACAGACAGAGAAGTACTTTAGTAACTGATGTGGCGAGAGAGAGAGAGAGAGAGAGAGAGAGAAGAGAGATAGAGACAGAGAGAGAGACAGACAGACAGACAAAGAGAGACAGTGACAGGACAAAGAGAGACAGCGACAGACCAGAGTGAGAGACAGAAGACAGAGACAAAGAGAGACAGAGAGACAGAGAAAGAGAGAGAGGGGGACAGAGAGACAAGAGAAACCATAGACACACAGACAGAGACAGACAAGAATAGAGAAAGACAAGAGAGAGAAAGAGAGGAGAGAGACAGAGACAGAGAGAGAGAGAGATAGAGAGAGAGAAGATAGAGAGAGAGCGAGAGAGAGAGAGAAGATAGAGAGAAGAGTCTGAAGGAAGCACAGGATGGCGGAAGAATCCCTAAAAAAATCTCAATAAGACACACACACAACAACACAACAAAACAAAAAAAAAAAAAAAAAAAAAAAGAAAGAAAAGAAGGATTGAAAACAAAGGAGGAAAGCAGAAAGCGGACACCACTGCCATATAAAGCCATTTCAGCCTGGTGCTGACAACATGAAATGAAAAACAAACGAACGTCACCCGCTTCTTGTCTCCTCAGCCAAATTGTGTGCAAACACACCGGCGCAGGAAACAGAAGAGCGAACACACACACGTGCACACACACACACGCGCGCACGCACACACACACACACACACACACACACACACACACACACACACACGCACACACACACACAAACAAGGAACCGAAAACTCTACACGTAAATCAATATTGATTTTTGAACTCGAAAGGAGAGAAAGAAAAGGACGCAGCGGAAAAAAAAACTATATGAAAATAAATGAATAAATAAAGAAGGATTAAAAACACAGTTATCAAGAAAGAAAAAAAAACAAGAATAAAGGAAGTGAGACAGAAATAAACGAATTAATGTAAGTAAAAAAAAAAAAAAAAGGAAAAAAAAAAAAAAAAAGGGGGGGGGGGTGGTGTGCAGGAAAGAACGAAAGCAATGCAAGAGAGGAAAGGGGAAAATGAAAAAAAAAAAAAAAAAAAAAAAAAGAAAGAAAAACCAATGCTAGAGAAGAAAGGACAGAATATAAAAAGGTGGGGGGAGGGAGGGTGATAAAAAGTAGAAAAGTTATATTTAAAAAAAAGAAACAAAGTTACAACAATAACAACGACAACAACAAAAGAAATATAAGAAGGTAAATATAAGGGAAGTGTGGCAGGAACAAATATCCGAGAAAAAAAAAAAAAAGAATAAAAGACGAAAGAACAAGAAAAAGAAGGAATCTAAGAAAAAAAAACAACAACAAAAAACAGACCAAAAAATAAATAAAAAAAAAAGAAGAAAAAACAAAACAGAAGTAAAGACAGGTAACGGTTCCAGTTCATATAGTTTTAACGGCCCAGCCGACCGCAAGGGGCCACTCATCAGGATTGAGACTAGGAAGGAAGACTAGAACAATGAAAAGAAAGGGAGAGAAAGTGAGAGACGGAAGACAGAAGAAAGAAAAGAGAGCAGAGGAGAGATAATAAACGAAGACAGAAGCCAAAGAAAACCGCGAAACAGAGAGGAAGGAAGAGGGAAAGACGAACAGAAAGACAGGATTGATAGTAAGGGAAGATGTTAAAAACGGCATTTTTAAGTACCGTTTCCGCCAAATATGAACAAACGAATCACAAGACAAAAAACACCACGCGTTTCGACCTCTTAGGCCATCTCAGGCAAGAGAAAAAAAACATCTTGCGCCGAATTTGATGACGTTAAGTGATCCGCTCGTTCTTCAGTTCGTGTCCTGAGTGTTGTTTCTCTTGCCCGAAGAAAGACCTAAGAGGTCGAAACGCGGCGGTTTTTTTTTTTTTTTTTTTTTTTTTCTTTGTGATTTGTTTGTTCGTGTTTGGTGGATACAGTACTTAATTCTCTTTTTTTTTTTTTTTCTTTTTAAAGATTTGTTAAGATTTCCGCCTGCAGTCGTCTCACTTCGCAAACCAAGTAGGGCGATGCTTATGTTTGATTCCAAGCTTTCTGTGACCGAACGAGCGGAAAAAACATCCGTTAACCGTGCACGTCTTGAACTTGGTAGAACTGAACAGATGCGTCTGTGCCCCCCCCCCCCCCTTCCACCCCCCCCCCCCCCCCCCCCCCGCCCCCCTCCACGCCAACAGTAGCACCGCACCTTGACAGCACTCCCACACAGAGCATTCTGGGTGTCATTTTCGGCACTTCTGTTGATGATTGACAAATATGTGTATTGCAATCAAAGCACGGGAGTATGAAGTCCACGGTAAAGGAGACGATATCTACCAAGAAAAAACCGACTTCTGTGATGAAACGCAGTAACGCTTCCTACCTCGCCCGATGCATGAACGAATGCATGTTATGGGAGTGGGAACCGGGGTCAGCTCCTCTGCACTCCCTGGCTCAGGTCACTGTGGGGGAGAGAGAAAGGGGGGGGGGGGGAGAAGGGAAGAGAGAGAGAGAGAGAGAGAAGAGAGAGAGAGAAGAGAGAGGAGACAGACAGAGACAGAGAAGAGAAAGAGAGAGAGGAGAGAGAGAGGAAAGAAAAAGAGAGAGAGAGACAGAGAGAGAGACAGACAGGCCAGACAGACAGAAGAGAGTGAGAGAGATAGACGGCGACAGACAAAGAGAGAGAGAGAGAGAGGAGAGGGGAGAGAGAGAGGGGGGAAGGGGAGAGAAAGAAGAGAGACCAACACAGACAGAGACAGAGAGAATGAGAGAGACAGACAGAAAGAGGGAGAGAGACAGAAACAACAGAGATAGAGAAGAGGGGAGAGAGAGAGAGAGAGAGAGAGACCAGAGACAGTGAAAAACAGAGACAGAGACAGCGGAGAGAGAGAGAGAGAGAGAGGACGAGGACAGGAAAGAGAGAGAGAGAGAGAGACGGAGAGAGAGAGAGAGAGGGAGAGAGAGAGAGAGAGGAGAGAGAGATTTCATTGTGTTAAAAAAACTCCCAGCCTATTCACAACAGGAAAAAGGGGAAGGTGGGGGTGGGGACAGAAGAATAACATGAAAATCGATTGAGTACGAGGGGACACATGACATGGTGCGAATCCATAGCATTCTTCGAGAAATGGGATACATGTCGCTGTGATTTGGCGTACAATGTGAAACATCTAACTGGCCTCCCGATATAATATGATACAACTGTAATCGTGATATTTTGAGAGAGACAGAGAGAGAGAGAGAGGGGAGTAGGAAGAGGGGAGAGGAGAGAGAGAGTGGGAGAGAGAGGACACACAGATAGAGAGAGAAGGAGAGAGAGAGAGGGAGAGGGAGAGAGAGAGAGAGAGAGAGCATGTTGAGAGCAGACAGAGAGAGAGAGAGAGTTAAAAGATCGAGAGAGAGGGGAGAGAGAGAGAGAGATCACACAATAGGAGAGAGAGAGGAGAGAGCGAGAGAGAGAGAAGAGGAGAGAGAGAGAGAGAGAAGAGAGAGAGCATGCCGTTCAATAGTCTAAACTCTTCTAGTCTACTGCGTGGAATTTCGCTGAAGGCGCGCGCTAGCTGTAACTGGCTCTGTGACGTAGACAACACGCGCCATACGCGCGGCTGTGAGAAAGAACGAGTAGGCTACATCTGCGAGGGAGTGCGCATTGCCGTTAGCTAACGGTCAGCTGTTAGCACAAGGGGCCCACACGATGTGTCACTATCTCGCACTGCCACCCAGATGGATGCTGGGTTTCTCCGTCTCTCGTCGACAAAAGCGTTTTAACTTATCCAGTATGTAAACAAGCAGACGAAAACGAGGCCTCTTCCATTTTTTCATTTTTCCCTTTTTTTTTTTTTTTTGTTAAAGTTGAAAATAAAACGAGGCAGTGAACAGCATTTGTCTGACTTTATTATTCAAGTTTAAAAGGCTTGCCAGTCTTGAATAAAAGTCACACTGTGTTAGGTTTTCTTATGGGAGCAAGAG
Source organism: Conus betulinus (assembly GCA_016801955.1). Lineage (NCBI taxonomy): Eukaryota > Metazoa > Mollusca > Gastropoda > Neogastropoda > Conidae > Conus > Conus betulinus. The sequence goes on along the minus strand of JADBJO010035769.1, from coordinate 4,732 downwards.
TTACCGTACTGTTTATTGTTTCCTTTTTGTTTGTTTGTTTGCTCGCTTTCTTCTTCTTTTTTTTTTTTTTTTTTGTTGTGCTTTCAACACATAATTCGCCAAAGCTATATACAACCTATCGACAACCCTCTCTGTCCAAACTCAGTTTACTGGTCTTCACCAAAGTCTCACGTGGATGTGCGAAATGTTTCACTGTTCCTGTGTAAAGCATTTCAGTTCAGAGAATCTGTCACGCCTTAGGAACAAATTACTTTTTTTTTTCCCGCCCTACTGTGTTTTCTATGTATTGCTATTGGTACTTGTTACGATCTTTCTTTTCCTGTATGAATTTTGTTTATGCTTTTGATAGAGAACTTACATGGCTGTTCACACACCCCTTCATAAGAGAGGCCATGGCCTACTGTGAATAAATCCATCCGCATCCGAATCTCCTCTTTGATTACTGCGCTGCCCGTGTTGGCGGTCTTCCCTGTTAACAGAAACTGGAGAAACGTTCAGACAAAGTTAAAAAAAAAAAAAAAAAATGGTGCGGTGCGGTTAAGCTGATTTCTGAAAAGCACCCAAAGCAGCCCACAGATCGCTCCTCTTCTGGCTGAACCCCACCGGCTTCCGTGTCTGCCAGAAAATAGATACAGAAACTAAAAACAAATTGCCCTCCACCTGCTATGGCTTAAAGTCGCAGAGTGGGCGCCACACTATCCTTCTAGAATACTCTGAATTGGCACTGTGTCTTGTTATCGTCCTTCTCCAGCCGATAGCCGCACACTACGTCATCATCCCTTACCTCAAAACGAAACAGTTTAGGAAACAGCAGGCTTCTTTTCTTTCGATTATTGAGCCCGGTCATTTTGGAACAAAACACTCTCTCTCTCTCTCTCTCTGATCGCCTCGCCTCCAACCGCGTCAAATGTGCGTAAAAAGACTGAATAGCGAAAAAACCACCAAACACTAAATGAGCATAGTAGAAATTTCCGGTTTATCTGTATGACCTTTATCAAGCATAAAAACCGAAATAGAGTTACCACCCTTAAAACTGTTGGCCGTAGGGGGCAGTGAACTGTCAAGAGATTCACCGTGTTTTGGGGCACGGCATGATGGAAGCCGGAGCCTACCCCTCTCCTTCTGCCGCCTTTAACCTGCACTGAACTGAATCAGGTAGCATTCAAAAACTGTGTGGCCCAAAAAAAACAAACAAAAAAAAAAAAAAAAATCGAGCCGGGGAGCTGGGAGAGAAGCATTCATCTCTTTGTTTTCGTTTTTTTTTTCCCCCCATTCTTTCTTCCTTTATTTCATCATTTTCGCCTTATAACAATGTGTACAACCTTTGTACCACCATGTCATGTTACGAAACAACAATTAATGACTGGTGCATAATGACCACAAACTGAACTGCTGCAATGAATGTTTCCCTCGTTTGAATTGTGAAAATATTGTTGTAACATGGATTCAAGAAAAAAAATAGAAACCTTCAATGCAAGGTGCCAAAAAACAAAAAAACACAAAACAAAACACAAAAACTCAATGCCGTTGACGCCATTTGTCAATATGTTGATCAACGTATAAACTGTAACATGTTCTTGATTTCAGTCGTTAACTCTTGTCGATCAACAAAATCAACTGTAAAATGTCGAAAAAGAAAAGTTTTTGTTGTTGTTGTTTTTTATTCCAAGCCCGAAAAAGTCCGAACCCACCAGTGGTCAGAACTCATGATCGTTAGCACCGTACACACAGGATCTTCCCGCTCGACCAGAGGCCTTCCGAATGTGAGAACACCCGGTGAACTTTGACAGAGAACATGTTACGACAACTGCCTGTGTAATACACACAGGTGTGCACTGTTTCCTCCTTCAGGGGTTGTTTATTGTGTCAGAGAGAGAGAGAGAGAGAGAGAGAGAGAGAGAGGAGAGAGAGAGAGAGAGCGTGTGTGTGGTGTGTGTGTGTGTGTGTGGTGTGTGTGTGTGGTGTGTGTGTGTGTGAGGAGGAGGAGGGGGGGGGGGGGGAGCCTGGAGTGTGATGGTCGGAGATGAGGGGAAAGGTGGAGGTGGATCTGGGAGGTGGGGGAGGAGCAGAAGAGCCAAGTCCAGACGGAGAGCTACAGGACACGTGGAAATTGATGTTTCTATTTTTCAGTCAGATTTCTTCGTAGGTTTCCTCCGCTACCTCCACCACACCACCACCACCACCATCACCCTTTCCTTCCTCATCCCCACGGTTTTGTAAAAGCCTTCAATTTCTTGGTCATTCACTAGGCGGGCGCGTATGTCAATGTTTCATTCATTCATTATCATCATCATCATCATCATCAACATCATCATCATCATCACAACATCCTCTCCTCCTCCTCCTTCTTCTTCTTCTTAATATCATCATCATCATCATCATCATCATCATCATCAATGTTGTTGTGGTTATTGTTGCTTGAAAAAGGGAAGAAGAACCGAACGGAAGAGTCAGGAGAAGAAAACAAAATCAAAAGAGTGGCTCAAAAGGAAAAGGGAAACAGAATTGAAGGGGTAATAGCAGTGAATGAAGAAGGATGGACAGAAGGGCAGAGGCGAAGAGGACGATAGAAAGGAAGGAAAGAACGCAAGGACGAAACTGTGGACTGAGGAAGAAGACAGGAGCAGAACAGGGAGGAGGAAAGAAGGAAGGAAGAAAGGAATGAGGGCAGGAAGGAAGGAAGGGATGGAAAAAAGAATGGAAGAAAGGAAGAAGGGAAGGAAGGAAGGAAGGGAGGAAGGATTGAAGAAAGGGAGGATGGAAGAGAAAGGAAGGAAGGCAGGCAGGAAGGAAAGGATGGAAAGAAAGGAAGACTAGAAAGGTAGGAAGGAAGGAAAAGAAAGGAAGGATAGAAGAAAGGAAGGAAGGAAGGAAGAAAAAAAAGAAAGACAGGAAGGTAGGAAGGAGGAAATGAAGAAGGAAAAGAAGGAAGGAAGGAAGAAAAAGATGACGAACGACAAGGTCTGATCGAGGAAGAGAGAGAAGCAGCAGAGTGGAAGGAAAGAAACGAGGGGACGGGGGGGGGGGGGGGGGGGGGGGGGAAGGGGGGTCGAAGTCTGGAGCAAAGAACGAAACGCGGCAGGAGGCAGGAACAGAGGTGGGGAAATGATGATATAAAGATGAGGAAATAAAAGCAAGGAGGGACAGCGGAAGCTGGATGTACATATATATATATATATATATATATATATATGTATGTATGTATATACACTGTGTATATATAGAATACTGGGAGGGAGAGACAGGGGGTGGTGGGGAGAGACAGAGAGAGAGAGAGAGAGAGAGGAGAGAGAGGAGCGAGAGAGAGAGAGAGAGAGAGAGGAAAAATTGAAGTTTAAAAAAAAAAAAAAGAAGGCCAAAACAAGCAATGCAAAACAAATACAGTCCAATATTTCGAGCGGCTGCTCTTTGTCAAGGACTGACCGGCTGGTGTAATCACGTCAAAAGTGGAGTTCACGTCATTGCGTCGACGCTAAGAGAAAAGTTGCGTCATGACAGTAATGTCATCACCAAGTGATCAAAGTGTAACACATCACCCGTTTTTTATTGTTTTTGTCACTCCCCACCCCCACCAGTATACTTACAGCCTCCTCCTCACCCCCTCTCTCTCTGTCTCTCTGTCTGTCTGTCTGTCTGTGTCTGTCTCTCTCTCTGCCTCTGGTTTTCATTACGTTTAGTCGCAACAGAGGGAACGACCTGAGTCACTACTGAATGCAAGGGAACTCAATACGTATAACTTATGTTAGTCATGTAACCCTTAAACAAAGATCTTTCCACCCATGACACCTTGACGTGGGCGTCTCCAGTTCCCCTCTGCCTGACTTTGAGAGGAGACCTATGCAGCCTCCTCCCCCTCCCCACCCCCCCTCAACACACCACTCCCCCCCCCCCCCCCCAACACACACAACACACAACCCTAACAGTTTTCGTCTTCGCTATCGAGTTCTCAAACGTGTCATCGCCGGCAGTCCAACAGCTACCGCTGCTAACGAACTTCGTGATGCGAAAACGCAAGAAATGTTGTCGGTCCAGACTACTACAACTATACACTACGCTTTGGGCTCTTGCGAGGTAAAGCGCTCTATAAATTGCTTTTACATTCCATTCCATTCCGTCCATTACAGTTAGTGAGATCACGTGCGCGAAGGAGTTCGAAACCTTTTTTTTTTCCCTTCTTCTTCTTCTGGAAAAAAAAGTATGTCAGACGGGAATTTAAAAACACGAAAACACCGTGCTGCACGCCCCCCCCACCACCCCCCCCCAAACAAAATTTGTGTCGCGGCTGCCCATGGTAACATATGCATTAAGCGAACCCACCTGTTTTGGTGAGAATTTACTTAAACAGCAACGCACCATTGGACGAGGGCCTTAAAAGTGGTGTGATTACTAATGGAAAATGCATAGGAATAAAATAGGGGTGTTGTGGACTTTTGAAACTAGGGTTTCCGCGTGTTTGGAAATTGTTTTCTCTGTGTGTGTGTGTGTGTGTGTGTGTGTGTGTGGGTTGTGTGTGGGTGTGTGGAGGAGGGGGAGGGTGGACTTCTGAAACTAGGTTTCCGCCGTGGTTAGAAGATGGTTTTCTTCTGGGTTGTGTGTTGTGGGGGGGGGGGGGGCGGGGGGGGGGGGGGGACTTCTGAAAAACAGATTCCGTCTGTGTCTAGAAGATTCCTTTTCTTTGAGAGAGTGTCAGTGTGGGTGGTGTGTGTGTTGTGTGTCCCCCCCCCCACAGCGT
>JADBJO010035768.1:0-11857 GCA_016801955.1 Conus betulinus | reverse complement strand
AAAATATTTGTGATATGGGTTTCATTTTTCCACTAAAATCAGTCGAGGATCGGCACTGAGCATTTGGTTGCCAAGGGAAAAAAGCTATGTTTAATCTAGTAAGGGCTTTCCAGAAAAAATAAGGATATTAGTTATCAGATCTACTTTAAGATTTTTGATGCCAAAATTAAACCAATCTTATTATATTCATCTGAAGTTTGGGGCCTTAACCGTTTGGAATGCCTAGAAAAGATTCATTTGATTGCATGCAAACGTTTCTTGGGTGTCCCAAGTAAGACACCAAACAAAATGGTATATGGGGAACTGGGAAGATATCCGTTATATATCAACTCCTATATATGTGCATTGAGATATTGGTTTAAGCTGCTTAGAATGGACCAACAAAGGCTTCCTCGTCAAGCATACGAAATGCAGTTAACTCTAGATCAAAACGTAAAGAAATGTTGGGTGACAAAAATAAGAAGAGAATTGTTATGCGAGACTGGGTTTAACTTTGTATGGCTACAACAGGGTGTGGGTGATGTTCGCGGATTCTTGGCAATTTTTTCGGCAAAGACTAGTTGATATGTTTATTCAAGAATGGACAGGATCTATAAGAGACAGGGAAAAGGTACGCGTGTTTACAATCGTTTAAATCTATTTTTGAACGAGAAATATATCTTTGTAACATTGATGTATACTGTTTTCAGGGTTGCTCTGTCTCATGCAAGACTTAATGTTCTACCTTTGAACAATAATCTTCATAGGTTCAGTGTTAATTCTTATAAAAAAATTGTCCTTTTTGTGTAAATATAATAGAAGATGAATATATCATTTGATATACAGTTGCCCACTGTATACAGATTTTCGTGCAGCACTTATATCTAATCTTCTTCATTTACCAATGTCAACTCTTCTTCAGGCACATCAGTATCAAAGAACCCTTCCACTTTCAAAATTTATATTTTCTGTCAATTCGAAGGAGACAAAGCCTGACAGCTTAAATGAAAGTACATGAAAACATGAAGATAGTAAGATAATGATTTTTCCCTCATAATTGCGAATGCATTCAGGTTTACTATAATCTATATTGATCGAATAGGAAGTTTCCGAGGAGTTTATCATATCCTTATTCATGCTCTTGTTCTTTGGTTCGAATCTTATATTTATTTCTTGTTTCGAATTTGTAATGCGCAGGCTCATGTCCAGACCCCTTTCCTCATCCCTTTGTCCATGAATATTCTGTGACCGGATTAAAGTTCAGTAGTTTCTCTGTCAGTCTTACAGATGGTACATGCATTTTTTCAGATATACAGGTTTGCATGTTTTTTTTTTTTCCAATCTATTTCAAATCCTTTTATTTTCTGAAAGGCAGTTTTTGACATTTCTATCTGATACTTTTAAGGACAAATTTCATGGTTCCAATTATTACAGCAGTTTCATTGACATGTGCTAGGTAAACTAAATTGTAGTATAGCTTCCTTCTTTTCTCAGCACCAAGGATAGGACTAAAGGATCATGGTTTATTTCTTATTTGACTATTCTAAGGTTGATGCCCATTTTCTGACATGGCCTTTTATTGTATGTCAGTATCTAAAGAATGTCATGAGTTTGTTCAAATCCTATTCATCTTTAAGTGGCTGGTGTGCGCAGAAACGTTCCAAGGACTGGTCATATCCTGGACGCAGTGCTTTTCTTTGTCCATTTACAGTTTGTGTGCGCAGGAACGTTCCAGGGACTGGTCATATCCTGGACGCAGTGCTTTTCTTTGTCCATTGACAGTTTGAAATATACAATTCTATATGTCAATTTCACATTCATGTTTTTAGAAAATATCTGTCAAATGTCTGAGGAAGTGTGTTGTCCTTAACATGTATTGCTGAATCAAAACCTACCCTTTACTTTAACCGTGAACAAGAGGCTCTGTACAGGACTCTCAATAAGAAATTCTGTTGTATGAGGCACAGAGTCCTGAATGTAACAGTCTTCTGGTTTCATTAACGACCTTGCGTCTGAGCATCCAAGGGAATCAAGGCAGCTCTCTATGCAGACTAATGTTCTGGTACAAAGAAGAGCACACACGGACTGCCACTATATATGCAGAAAGTAGTAGGCGAGCTGAGTGCTGGTCACACACTTGCTGTGATGCTGCAGGCAAAGATGTTTTCCTCCTGGCTCCACATCAGACAGACAGCCCTTTCACTCTTGAGGAACTCCGTGAGGCGCGGAGACGACGTCACCCACCTTTGCTCCCTGTTGACACAACGCCAACACACACCACGAGGGGCAGACACAAAGGCTAGAAGCAAGCTGGTAATCCTGTACGAATGGCAGGGACAGGCACTACTTGAGAAGCCAATGGAAAGACACCCGTATAAACACAGAAGTCAGAGTTGAAGACCACCATGGAAGGGGGACAGAGTGTGTGTTGTTCTAGCTACTGAAAAGCACTCCACATAGTGACGAACTGGCTACGTTGGGTGTCCAGAGGTGCGAGCTCTTCTACCTGTGATCCTCCAGTACATCTGCTATGACAGATGTTTTCCTTTTTGAGCCTCACCTCTGCTGTTTAGTTTTCAAGGTGGGAACAGTGCAGCTCAACGCATTTGTCCAGCATAGAAAACTAGAAGGACGATTGGCTGTTCAAAAGAAAAAAAAAGACTGAAAGGCTGAAAGGACGAGATATCATGCAGGCTGTGATTGGTTTGAAAGGACAGATATCATGCGGCTGTGATTGGTTGAAAGGACAGATATCATGCAGGCTGTGATGGTTGAAAGGACAGATATCATGCAGACTGTGATTGGTTGAAGGGACAGATATCATGCAGGCGTGATTGGTTGAAAGGACAGATATCATGCAGAATGTGATTGGTTGAAAGGACAGATATCATGCAGGCTGTGTTTCATGACCCACGTGGGCGAAAGGACCACGCCAACTACGCGCGGAGCTCACTGTCATTGTGGTCTTTCATCTCCTGCAGGGCCTCAACAGTGGATTGCCAATGGCTGTGCCAAACTTAGCATTGAAAGCATTGATCTTTAAATATTGTGACATATGGTATAGATTAAATAGATATAGATAATGCAGCATTGAATATGGATGACTTAAAGGGGATTCTTATGTGAGACCATGCTGGAATAAAACTGATGTTTATGTATGTTGTCACATTTCTTCTGCTATTATTACTATGCGCATCTGTCCCTGCGAATATATAGGCTTCTTTAGTTTCATCCTCTTTCTCTTTTTTATGGATGTACTAGGTTTTTGAGAACCTCGAGCAGCATCAAAGTCATGCACATGTAATTGTATTTCCACATAAACAACAATAACAAAAAAGATCCTTGTTTGTTTTATTAAAACATGAAAAGTGGAAGTGTGCCCAATCGAGCATGTCTGCCAGGAAACAAGCTGGACTTACACACTAGTACACACATAGACTCCTTGCATGCATATGGTAGATCTAAAGCAGTTCAGACAACGAACACTAGCGGAGGTTGTTTTGGATGGAATAACGTAGTGTAAAAAAGCTCGCCAGTTGTCACTAAGACAGACAACTTCCCTTTTTCAGAGAGAGAGAGAGAGAGAGAGAGAGAGAGAGAGAGAGAGAGAGAGAGAACATTTACTGTTTCATTAAAATGAGTTCATCTTGTTTTTTTTTTCTGTTCAATGGTAGGCCAGACTAGCTCAGCTGGTACAGCGCTGAATTCATGATCTTGATGATCCTGTGGTCGTGGATTCATATCTTCACTGGGCTGGCTGTTTTGCTACAGAACGATATCATTTGTATTCAGCTTTCAATATGATTTCATTTTGTGAAAAAATTCTTTGCATACAACTATAAAATAAGAAATCATGTGCAAATGTTCGAAGTAAACATTGTATACATGCAGAAAAGCCTGTTATCAACTTTGGAGAGAAAAGGTCAGTTTGGCTGTTGGTATGGAAGACAGCTACACACATGGCATGCACCCTGTGTGAAAAATTGAAGTTGGTTGAAAACGTGACTGATATTGGACTTAATAAAGGGGCAAATAATTTACTAGTGCCAGTGGGCAGGTCTTCAGTCTGATCTACCCAGGTAGGCACATCGTCCTGTAAATGAGAGCGTGTATTATAAAGCACTTGAAGTTTGGTCTGTTACCAAGACCAGGCGCCGTCATAAATACTCTCAATAACAAAAAGTTATCAACATCATCATCATCATCATCATCGTCGTCGTCGTCGTCGTGATCGTCGTCGTCGTCGTCATCATCATCATCATCATTATTATTATCAACGTCGTCATCGTCGTCGTCGTCATTGTCATCAACATCATCATCATTGGGTCACTGGTGTTTACAACATAGTTGAGTTTTTCTGGAAGGTCATGCCTATCCCCTTGCATTTTACACACATTACACCCTGGCATACATCCTACCTGACAGCGTGTCTTGCTGTGTGTTTCATGTTGACAGGTATGCCAACACCTGGCAGTGGGGAAGTGGCTCTATAGCATTACTACGTACACCGCTCCTTTTACAAGACCCAAGTGACTGTACACAGGCAGCTATTTGTAACTACAGAAATGAAAAAGAAACATGGGCCAGCAGAGATAGCTGCAGTAATAATGGTAAAATGTCTAAGTGCATGCATACATACATACATACATACATATACCATATATATATATATATATATATATATATATATATTATATATATATATATTATATAAAAGGTGTTGACGACTTAGTGTTCTCACCATCTCTCTCTCTCTCTCTCTCTCTCTCTCTCTCTCTCTCTGAAACCAAATTGGGTAGAGCTGATGTGGCTCAACATTTCACCATGGGTGGCTGTTTATCATACGCTCAGTTCATTTCCCAAGAAAGGTTAGATGGTTTGATGGCGTCCTTGCTAACCTTAGTACATGTTTCCCATTTCGTCAAGAATACATGTTATGGTGACTTCGTTCTACTTGCTTAGGAATTTCTCAGGACTGCAAGTTTCCAGTGGATCTATTACGTATGGATACTGAGGATCTTGATCAACTGATTGGTGATTCCATCCTATTTTGAAAGGTTTTCGTACTTAAGTAATCTAACGGAATTATTAATCTTCAATGTTAAAACTATGTCATACTGGCATGCTGTGGTATCGCTTTTACCTCTTTAGTTGTCCTTGTACTTCTGTTGTTTCTCAAGAGGGATTTCATGGAGACAACTGAAATTCATGAGACAACAAAACTACGCTTTGTCCTTGAGAATGAACCTTTTATACTGTTGGTCTTGCAACATGCTGGAGATCGTCATTGAGAATTTTGATCCGTTTTCAGAGCTTTCAAGTTTTGTTTTCTCATGTTCAGTGAGTGGGTTTCTCATAACACATGTGGCCTTTTCTTCATTAAAGGCAGCTCTGGCATGATTGGAATTAATGGTGGTTGCTGACGTTTTGCATTGCTTGCTGCATTAAGCTGATGATAAGTTTTTGTAAGTTTTTGACCGAGTACGGATGGTAGTCTTTTGTTCTTTTTTAAATCTTTATTTTGCTGCTCTGGGGGATGCAGCTGGCGAGGAGAAAAAAAAAACGTTGTTCTTACTTGGCTTACCTGCCTGGTGCTGATGTTGCTGTTGTGCAGATGTCATCAGCAGGGTCTTTAAACATGAACTACATGGCTGTATTCTTGTAATTTTAGCTGGGTTCTTCAAGGTAAAGGGCTATTTTTTTTGAAGAGAGTTCTAGCAGAACTAGTTAACTGCTGTTCCTTTGAGCGCGACATTTATTTTCTCACTCTATTTCATGGATTATCTTTGAAGTAATGGCAATGTTGCTGTGTTACTGTTGTTTCTAAAGCTCGTGACAAGCATGATGGCTTGCTGATTTGTTTTGACTGGTGAAGATGTAAAGTGTTTTGTGTAAGTCTTTGTCTGGTGGAAGTGTAAACTGATCACATTTATTTTGGTCTCCCCTAGTGTTGCCTTTACACTGAGGGATACTGTGTCGTCACCGTGTGATCTCTCTGCCTGTTCTGCAAGGGGAGTGTTCCTAATTAGACAAGAATTCTTCTTTTCGAACTGCTGGGTCTGTCTTGTCAAAAGTCCTCATATCCTGTCACAGAAAGTTAATGCGCACTTGCAAGATGCGTTTCATGTTGTACAGATCAATCGTAATGGTTCCTTCTTAAGAAAGTGTTGCAGTTGGTTTCCTCTTTAAAAAGCCACTAACCTTCCACGTTGCAGACAAATACAGACGTGTCTGTCTGACATAGATGACTTTGAAAAATGTTGTTTGGGCTGCATCCAAATTTACTTGATTAAATTCACGTAACACTTGCTTAGAGTAATAACCTTTAAACTAGAAGAATAGTAATGTTATTGTCTGATCAACCTCAGATCAGTATGGTATTTTATTCTGACCATATATCCAGCCATTGTGAGTTTGAAATTCAGAGATGTTAGGCTTACCTCTGTGGTTATATACTTGGTGCATCAGAACTATCTGCTGTTTTTGTTGTTGTATGGTTGGTGCATCAGAACTACCTGCTGTTTTGTTATATGGTTGGTGCATCAGTACTACCTGCTGTTTTGGTGTTTGTATGTTGGTTGGGGTCAGTAACTACCTGTTGTTTCGTGTATATGGTTGGTGCATCAGAACTACCTGCTGTTTTTGTTATATGGTTGGTGCATCAGAACTACCTGCTGTTTCTGTTATATGGTTGGTACATCAGAACCACGATCAGAACTACCTGCAGGTTTTGATATATGGTTGGTGCATCCCAACTACCTGCTGTTTTGATATATGGTTGGTGCATTCCAACTACCTGCTGTTTTTGATATATGGTTGGTGCATCCCAACTACCTGCAGGTTTTGATATATGGTTGGTGCATCTGGTTACGATGCCACTACCTGCTGTTTTCTTTGATATATATTGTTGGTGCATTCCAACTACCTGCTGTTTTTGATATCCTGCTGTTTGTGTTGTAGGTTGGATCAGCAATACCTGCAGTTTTTGATATATATGGGTGGTTGTTCCCAACTACCTGCATTCGTTGGCGTGCATACACTACCTGTTTTTGATATGGTATGCACTCCATTCGAAAATGGTTGGTGCATCCCAACATACAACTACCTGCTGTTTTTGATATATGGTTGGTGCATTCCAACTACCTGCTGTTTTTTGTTGGTGCTGCCAAATCGGTCTTGTCCACAGGTCACTCCACCACTGGAATGCTGAGTGTCCTTTTCTTGCACTAGTGGACTACCATGGCTCAGGAATGTAAACAAGCCATGGCTGTTCTCTGTGTTATTTTCCTCATAAATGATTTGCCTGCAAAAATGATCACCTTTCTGGATATTCCAAGGGGATCGTTTTATCCAAGTAATTAGCCTGCCATTATGATCATAGTTAACCCCTCCTTGACAATATGAATATGATATAATAATATGATATGAATACTTTATTACCTCAGAAAATGATAAATTAAAATAGGTGCATAATAAACAGTATCACAAAGACAACATACATAATACAAAGAATCATCACAGTCAAGTGGTCACTAATATAATTTACAGGTACAGTCCCACACACTACCACCCTCCAACACACACACACACACACACACACACCACACACACACACACACAAACACACACACACACACACACACACACATATATATGATATGAAAAAACCCATACACATGCACACACATGCGAGCACACTCATAGGCATACAGTCACAAGCACACACACACACACACACACCACACCGGCACACCACACACACACACAACGCACACAAACACACACACACACAACCAAAGTTCATATATGCACAACACATATATCACACAAGCACACACAGGCATCCTACCCCAACCCCTACCCCACAACCTCTTTCTCTGTCTTCCCTTTCACACCCCTCCCCATCCCCTCTCTCCTCTCTCTCTCTCTCTCTCTCTCTCTCTCTCTCTCTCTCTCTCTCTCTCTCTCCTCTCTCTCTCTCTCCCACTCCCTCACACCACTAAGAATGAAAAGTAGTACAAGAGACATCATGAATTTAGATGGATCGTCCTGGGTATAAAAGTTTTTTGTGCCCTAGATTTGACTCTAAGGGTCCTAAAACGACGTCCAGATGGTAAAAATTTCAGAATATTATGCTAAGATATTGCTATCATCACTGGCAATCTTTCTTGCTTTCCTCTCCACTCGTCTGTCATACAATTCTTGCATTCCAACTTGCTTCCTTCCAATCACTTTGCTACACACATTCACCACATCATCAATCAATACTCGTCCAGCTTAGCATGTCCAGATTTATTTTCAAAGTTTAACCCTGTAGATAGACCATGTTTAGACTTGATGTCACGTACCCAATTTCAAGGGTCACTCTACAGATCATGTTGCTCTTTGCCACGAACAGGCAGTCTGAAAGGCTGAGGCTATGTGAAATCAAAGGTCATTGTTTTTGTTACAGGTAACAGGCACTTCTTTTTACAGACTGTCTGTGCTTCAACTATGCAAAGTACCAGACCTCCCAGATAAAGGGCACAAAGAACGACTACTGATTGGCACCCTGATCTGAACACTTCATCATCCACCGTTCCGTCTCATCACATGTCCCTTACAGCATATGACACTCGCCATCTTTGCCCTGTGACCTCCGCAGTGTGTGCCACAAGAAGCCAGAAAACAGAGGCATGTCGTTCACCCTGATATGTAGATCTTCCTTCACACAAACAGCTCCCTATTTTGCATGTCAAGCGACAGGTGAACATGTTCCTTACAGCCTGGTGTGTGACTGGAGTCCAGACTGTGCTGATAACAGTGATGAATCGTTTTGTCAGCACCACCCTCCTTGTGAGGAACATATGCTTGACTGTGGGTCAGAGACAGGTTTGTCTATCTGTTTGTCTGTCTGTCTGTCTGTCTGTCTGTCTGTCAGCCTCTTCGGTCTCTGCTCTCTCTCTTTCTGTCTCTCGTCTCTCTCTCTCTCTCGCTCTCTCTCTCTCCTCTCTCTCTCTCTTCTCTCATCTCTCTCTCGTCTCTCCCCTGTCACTCTCCTGTATGCGCGTGTGTGTATGATATTGTACAGAGGTTCATGAAACACTTTTAACTGACAGATAGTGTGTCACAGTTGCATGACATTTGCTTTAAGTATCATTATCCAGACCATTTTAATGACTCTGAACTAAGATAAGACTGTTGCCCACCTGGTGAAAGATCAGAATAATCTGAGCATAATACAATGAATCGTGTACGGCAAAGCAAATTTCTTGTATTAGCAGGTGAACTGTTTAATATTTACAAGTTTATTTTTGTTTTTTCTCTCTGCTGTCATTATGTGGGTATCATAATTTTTTTTTCTGACTCTGGTCGCAATTTAGATATTCTGTTCATTATGTTGTGTGACTTACAGGCAGCACAAATATAGGAGTGTTGTGACTTTGAAGTCGGTTATCCGCATTGCATTAAATCATGTCTATAGTGTTTTGAATGCAGATGCTGCGTGATACTATGAAACGAACACAAGCAGATTAGTTTACTTTCAACCAGAAAAGAAATTACAGAATGATAATTCTTAGGATGTGCACATTGATACTTTATGTTGCAAGACATGGACATGACGGCTGAAACAGCACTGGTCATTCTGAACAATGCTGCATTTAACTAACCAAATGTCTGTCATGGAGATTCAGCTGAATGTACGGACTAGGAATGTATAATTGAGTGCTATGAGACAAAAGAAGACGTGAGTGCTTGGTGTTGATGTTTACAAATCAAACCTAATGTAGCCACACCCTTTGAAAAGAAACAAGATTAAAAAGAATTTTTCATGTAAATATATAAAAAAAAAAATTTTGAAGAGGTGTAAAGAGGAATACAATTATCGTGCATTAGTCGATAAGTTTGACAAGCTCAATAAATGAAAAAAAGTGTTTTTGGGAATATCAGTCAAAAGGAATTTCTTGAACAGAAAACACAGCCTTAAATGCAATACCTTTCAGCAAATTGTTCCACCAATTTGAAAACTTAACTCCTGAAAGGACAGACATTCACTGAGTATTGGTTCTGGTGTGGACACAGATAATGCATTTACTGATAAGTCACACCAATTTTATGAACTAACAGTATCAAAGATTTTTTTTTTTTTTTTTCAAAATCTCAGAAAAATTGAAAACTCAGGAGCACGTGCTCTTGAGAGAGTATCCTGTGGATTGTCAGAAAATGCTACTTGGTGTGATGCACGGAATGGTCTTGATGTTCTCTAAAACGCTTTGTTTGGTGATGTTCTCTAATTGCTTTGTTTGGTGATGTTCTCTAATGCGTTGTTTGGTGATGTTCTCTCTAATGCTTTGTTTGGTGATGTTCTCTGATGCTTTGTTTGGTGATACTATTATTCCTAAATACTGTTTCGAATCTGTTGGAATACTCTTATATAAGACAGTTGGTGAGGATAATCCTAACACTTTTAAAGCATATCAAAGAGGCATTTGGTTGCCATTTCAAATTACAGACTCCAAAATGGGTAAAACATGAATGCTACCACAAAAATACATTTCGGGATGGATTAACTGATCATGCTTATTACACTAATTCCCTGAGGAGCGCGTAGTCAAAAGTGGTTACAGATTTTGCCTGCAAAGCTGGACGTTTGTAGCTGACTATTGTAGCTGACGATTGTGAGTTTCTATCCATTATGTGGATTGGAGTTTTAAGGAACTGACCCTCCCCCAACCCCCCACCCTTTCTGTTCACCCGGCAGTAAACAGTACCTGATTCAGATCAGGGAAGACTAAACGCGGTAGCAGGAGCAGGAGGGATGGGCTACACCTTCCACCATGCTGTGACTGAGACACAGTGACTCTTAATAGTTCACTACTCCTCCTAACATTGGCCTATGGGTGCACGCACCTTTAAACTGCTGTTGTGCAAAAAGAATTTGCTCAAATCATGAGCTTCATATTGCTTTTACTATTTTTTTGACAAAATCTTTTGAATCCATTTAACAGAAGTACTCTGCAGCCTTTAATTGTTACTAAAAAGATGGCGTTACTGGAAAGTTATCTAAGTGTATACTGTTGCCTTACATTGTTAAGGAGAATGGTGTTACTGGCGAATTGTCTGAGTGAAGGCAAGACTAAGGCACAGAAATGCTGTGATGGAAAGCATGATTGTGCTACTGACGTTAATAAAGATGATGTATGTGGTCCTTTTTTATGCATTAATTATGTTTCTTGAAAAGTGCTTTTATAGAGGAGGGCACAATAATTCTTAATATCTTTTTTTCAATTGTTTATTTTCCTACTTGCAGATTATATCGCTCTGATATTTGAAAGTAAAATTGTTACTTGAAGACTGTCACACAGGTTTAGAAGATCTACATCAATTTTTCAGTGAAATGTAACACCTAAGAGAAAACACTTCTGTATTCAGAAAAGAAGAATATTTCACTACAGAGAGCGAAAAACTGTTGTTTAAGTGTGAGTTGTAATGGCTGTCATAAATGTGTGTGTGCGTACGTGCGCGCGCGCGCGTTGCATGTGTGTATATGTATGTGTCTGTGTCTGTGTGTGTGTGTGTGTGTGTGGTGTGTGTGTGTGTGTGTGTGTGTTCCAAATGAGCACATTCATTTTCATAATTGTAAACTACACACACACACACACACACACACACACAACACACGCGCGCTTTGCGCGCGGCGCGCGCGCGCACACACAACACACAAGTTGTGTTGTCCTTACTTTGCCTTGTGGCGACAAAAACAATTTCTTTTCAAAAAACTTTGCACTATCTTTGTGATATTTGGAATCAGGAGGAGAGGTGATGAAGTATGTGTTTTATTTCTATTGGTCGAAATCAAATCAAGGGAAAAAAAGTCATGAAAAGTATTTGTGTGATA
>JADBJO010035767.1:7500-11857 GCA_016801955.1 Conus betulinus | reverse complement strand
CACCACACATGCCACACACAAACACACAACACCACACACACACACACACAAACAACACACACCACACACACCTCACACACACACACACACACACCATTCGCGCCCTCCGTCGGGTTCTTAGTGTCAATCTCTCTGACTTCTTTCAGCGTAAAACATTTACAGATCTAAGCGGCTCTGAACCTCTTACAGTCGATACCAAAAGGGACCCACTGGTGTAAAGGGAAGTTGATTTACGAAAAAAAAGCGTGATTGAAGTGGGCGAAGACTTTTCGTGATGTTTGTTCTTTTCTTTCTTCCTTTACTTTCTTTCGTTCGTTCGTTCTTTTTCTTTCTTTCTTTCTTTCTTTGCTCTTTCTTTCGTCGCGGAGGTAACGGAAGGAAAGAGGGAAAGGATGAGCAGGAAGGAGAAAATGGACAGAGGGGAGAAAATGGACGATGGGGGGGATGGGGTGTGTGGGGGTGAGGATGTCGTGTTGGGCAGAGGTCAAGGAACTACACACACACAAGCGCGCGCCGGCGTGCGGGGCTGTGCGCGCAGCGCGCACCACACACAGACAAACACAACCACTACACACACACACCCACCACACGCACAGATGAGCGCGAGAGAGAGAGAGACAGAGAGAGAGAGAGCACGAGTTTGACGAGAGATGAAGAGAAGCGAGACAGCGAGAGAGAGGAGGCAGGAGATGAGAGAGGGAGAGAGACGAGAGCCGTCCACTAAATTGATAGTTAAACAAGAAGACTAGTGAATGAAACCAATGAAAAAAAGAGGAGGGAGGGGGAAAGGGGATGGCATTAAAGGGATGGAGGGTAGGTGAGGGAGAAGGGGAGGAAGATAATAACTCGCTGGGCGTCAGAAAGATGTGTAAAAAAAACAAAAACACACACACACACAAAAACAAAACAAAAAAAAAACACCACCATCAACAACAACAGCTCACGAAGTCATTTCAAGGCCGAGAGCGAAGAAAACATTAGAAAAGGTGAATGCACAAGTGCATTAAGTCTGTCAGCGTGTGGAAATTAACACTGGGCTGTTGGACAGTGTTGAAACGATAACAGTTTAGATGGGCTGACTTTCAGAATTTGATTTTGATCAAAAGACTTTTTTTCTTAAAAAAGATTGTTTTGAAAGTATTGATTTATGATAGTATCTAAAGATCTAAATTAGTCAAGGAATATGACTGATCGGAAGAAACAAACAAAACAAACAAAAAAAATAAAATAAAAAAAGGAAAAACAAACAAACAAACGAACAAATAAACAAACGCGCCTCCGACATATCCTCCAACTTTGACGTCAAAGACCAGGATAGTTAGGTTGTCTTAAAATATTTTAAATCGAAGAATTGTTTTGTGAAACGTGGGCGAATAATAATGGACAAATTCCCGTAGGATATATATCGTGCACGTTGGCTTTTGCGTCTTTAAAACCCTCCGTAGTATTTTATACGACCTTATGAACGGCGCACTTCGTTGCAACCACGGTCTCAGTCGAGTCGAGGGGATCGCCGTTTCGCGGGAGGGGGAGGAGGAAGGGGGTGGCGAGTGAGGAGATGAGGAGGGAGATGGGGGAGGATGGAGGGAAAGGGGGCAACCACCACTACAACCACCACCACCACCACTACCACCACCTTCTTCCTCCTTCCCGTCGTTGTCAACGCTCTCTCTCTCTCACTGGCTTAACACGTCGGTAGCGGATCGCGAGAGAGAGAGACAGACAGACAGCTAAACATCGAGCCACGGATATAAAATCGTTTCTGTCCCACCTCTGCGCCACCTCAGAGGCAGTGCACCCACGCCGCTCATTCGACACCCCGTTCACAGCCACAGCCCGGTCGGCCCCGCTGCAGCCCCGGCACCGGCAATCCACAGGGGGCAGTCAATGTCAAGTCGTCAAGAGGCACCCACCGGAGGAAACACTGCACTGCTGCCGAGTCACTTCGGTGGTGTTCAGTGGTGCCTATTTCTGATCTAACATATGCAGGACATCCACCTACTAAGCCCCTTACTGACGACAATAATTGCTTAGTCGCGGAGCCGGGCGTGAGTGAGCTCTCCCTCCGAGGGCGCCACCACGTCCGCCAACGACAGCCCCCATGGGCTCGCCGATACCGGTGTCCCCGAGGAACCAAACCACAGACATGGAGAGGACATCGAAACTGAGGTCACCATGAGAGCAGGCCATGAAGGGCCACAGAATTTGAGACATTCTTTTTTATGCTGATCGATGAAAATCTTGTGATTTGTTCGTCTACATTTTTCGTGGAGCCTTGAAAATACTTTAAAAAATTGTTTAGATTTCTACCTGCAGTCACCTCACTTTACAACAAGATTTATCCATGCAGATAGTCACCGGATTTTGCTGACAAGCCGAACAGCAAGAAGCTGGTGTACATGATCACCTAAGAGGGCAGCCCAGTGAACTGAATGATTCTCTTGCTCAGAAAGGGACGGTGTCCTGTGAGAGTGGACGACACTATGACAATGGCTTTCAGCGGACAAGCAAGACAAGATACCAATCCTCGTGCCCTGCTCATCTTTGGACTGGTCAAAGGTCGTTGTTATCGCATATGTGGGCCACTGGCCAACATTCATATTCCTGGTTTATCATGAAGTCCAGCAGGGTTGTATATTGTTTAAGACATTTTGAAGTGTGAATTACCTTCAATAGAAATGATTCCATCGATTATCACTTATTAACAAAGTCTATAAACAAAATTCAGTCTTCATCGTTGCCTTCGTTGTGTTGTTGTTGTTGTTGTCGTACCCTGCTAAAAGACTCCAGGGATTATCTGAACAGCCGAAGTACTTGAACACTATGGTACAAATGCATCAGCTGGGGATGAGAACATTGCGTGTGTGACCGTTTTTGATTACCCCGCCACGTTGGCAGCCACACTCCGACTTCGGGGGATTTTGAAGACTGATAATGTTATGCTAGAAGCTTGTCACAACTGAAGACCATCCCCGCATAACTGTGCAGAGCATAACGACATTTTGATGTAGCCTTGGTGTACTAGTCTATGTCAATTGGCCTGACACAGATGTGTCGTTGCCTTCAGCCTGCTCCTTGTCCTGGTAAACTGATATTGCCGCATTCGGGTCAGAGGTCAGGGTCCAAATCTTTGGACAGAGGGATCTTCGAGCTAATCCAAAACCAGAACCTCTTCCCATCTTTATCAGAAGAACGCACTCATGTCAGGTGATCAGTATATCACACACACACACACACACACACACACAGAGAGAGAGAGAGAGAGAGAGCGGCCCACGTGTTCCAAGCGAATGATGAAAGGGAGTGGCAATGCTATCACCCACGCACCAGAGAATGACGACAGAGGGTCGCAATTCAGTCACACACACACACACACTACAGAAAGAGAGAGCTAGAAGTAGGGGGGGGGGGGGGGGGCATGTTCTCAGTGAACAACGACAGATGATGGCAATTCTAGCACACACACACACACACACACACAGAGGGAGAGAGAATGACGAGAGTGAGTTGCCATTTCATCGAATCCAGGCAACAGCCGTGTCGGTCTCGCTGGGCTGGCTCGTGGCACACACGGCTGTCTACCCGCTCCACAGTGTGCCACTGTAGGCCTAGTCGATTTCCTCGCCACACGTTCGAAAATAAGCCAGCTAGACCAGTACCGCGTAGCGCTGGCAAGGCCAAGGACTTGGGAGGGACCGTGCTCCTGCTCGCCTCTATGAGGAGTGTGAATAAACTTTTCGCGAAGAAATTGGAAGTTAGGGGAACAGTCATTGCACATCATTCAGTGTTGGAGGGAGGGGAACGGACGAGGTGTGTGTGTGTGTCTGTGTGTCTGTATGTGTGTGTGTGTACAAACATAGCTGCAATCCTAACATTTTTTTTTTCCAATTTTCCTCTTACAAAAATTGTTCCTCAAATTCCGAATTCAGTGGGGTGGGAGGAGGAAAGGGGGGGGGGGGGGGGGGGGGGGGGGGGGGGGACTGGAATTCCGAATTTTCTGTGAAAACATGTGATTTAGGTGAATGTTGGAAATTCAAAGTAGGTTTGGAAAATGCGTGTTCGTTTCAAGCCCCCCCCCCCCCTCATTTGTGAGCTGAAATATAATGGGACTGGAATAACAATGCTTTCAATCAACAGAGGTTTTCACTTAACCCAACCCATTTTATCCCCTTGTTCCCCAAGTGTTGAATGTTAGCAGCTATGAACAATGATGAATCTTCGAAATAGATTGTCTATCAATCTGTCTATCAATCAATCAATCAATCAATCAATCTATCCATCGAGAGAGAGACAGACAGACAGACAGACAGTTTAAATAACTGGTCGACACAGCTGGCTATGTGACGGACTGCTTGTG
>JADBJO010035766.1:5000-11858 GCA_016801955.1 Conus betulinus | reverse complement strand
CTTTTCGTGTGTTTAACCCTCTTTTCAGAGGGAACCAATTGCCGGCGTCACTCGACACACTACAATTTTGAATAGATACAAAGCACGAATAGTTATTATTTATTATCCCACCCCCCCTCCACAACAGTATACTCTCAAAATCTAAAAGATCTTTTTACAAGAAAATGTAGCCAAAATGTTTGCACGTCAGTTTGGTTTCTGCGAAGCCTGTGAGTACGAAGCTGACAAAATAAGGCTGTCCATAAATTCACTTTTGAAAGAGCGCAGAGTACGCGCCGGACCAGTGTGTTGGTGCGAGGATCAGCTCTAAGAGGAATCGGTGGAACACTTCATTTTTTTAGTTTTTTACATCGCCTAGCTAATCCTCGCGCCTGACCGCAAACTCGAGCAAAGGTAGATCTCAACCAGGCTAGGACTCGCAGCTCGCCTCCCGGCATTCAGCGGGACGTTGAAAAACATTTGAACCAGCTGTCCGTCGCGCAAACCAAAACCAAGCTTGGAAGATTCGTCACAGCGATCTGCCACAGTCGCTACGCTCAGATCTCCCTATACGCCTCAGAGGACTGGAGAACATAAAGAAGATTGAGCCCCCGCCCCCCCCAGGCCTCAGATGCACCTTACGAAGGCAAGGCTGATCTTCGCCGAATCCTGAGAACTTCAGTGGCCGCAGCAGTGTTGTCACCAACAGGACAGATGTCAAGGCCGCACCAGCCTCCAACAATAAACAAAATCATTTCTGTGTGCCGAGGGGGAAGCAGACAGCAGGACGGCCAGCGGAGGCAACTTGTGGGTCTGACGGACAATACTTCGGATGGGCACAAGACCCCCAACCCGACTACCCTCATACTGCGCCTGCTGCATGGCGCACACGGGAAGAGAAGCCGAGGCAGACCACTCGGCACCGGGAGGGGACAGCATGCGTTGTGGAGCGA
Organism: Conus betulinus; assembly: GCA_016801955.1. Classification (NCBI taxonomy): domain Eukaryota; kingdom Metazoa; phylum Mollusca; class Gastropoda; order Neogastropoda; family Conidae; genus Conus; species Conus betulinus. Next base: position 10,926 of record JADBJO010035766.1, on the reverse strand, counting down.
CTGCGAGCATTCGGCGGATACCGAGACTCAGCAAGACTCAAGACCCTTGACATAGAACTGAGCTGGCTTGCCCCGCCGTACCAAGAGGGCTGCGAGGGAAGAGCTTGTTGGCGCATTATGTCTCGGATCTGCGCTTTGAAGAGGGGGATTACAGCCCGGGGAAGTGAAGAGATAAATAACACTTTTGATACTGTATTGAGTGATTCTCCTCGGACTCCGTTCAATAATGGACACCAACAAGCTTCAGTCCACGAAGGACATCGCCCAAGAAGTGAACTTAGTTAAGTTTCTGGCCATTTTGTTACATCAGTCGGATTAGAAAAGAATTCCAATTTTACTGCTATCTTTCTATTGGCAAGATCATCTGAAACAAACAAACGGATCGGAAGACCTCAAATTCCCTGAACCTATGGTGCCTAGGTAATAGATCTACTAACGCACCGGTTCCTACAGTGCAGTATCAGCAAATATGATGGAATACAACCCCTGCCACCAACATTATTTTCGGCACACTATTGTCACTACAAAAACCATTCTTGCCCGTCTGCAGACGATCAGCCTGCATTCCAGACTCAGTACCTGTCAGAAAAAATTCAGTTTGTAGATAATGCTTCCTGTGGCAGCCTGAAGGCATTTCCTCCATGTTGGTCTTGTTTCAACACTGCATACCAAGACAACACTCTTGCTGAGCAGATATTAAACATGTACGCCTGTAATACTCGTTTGATCTTGAACTAACCAACATAACGCTCGTTAGTGGGTAGCCTTATTTGCTAATCATTCACGGAAAACCCCTTTCAAAGCAATATGATATGGAATTTTTCATACCATAAGCAGCTAAGAACCAGTATTCAGGCACACAAATTTCTAGCTCCAATTACTATAGACAGCTTACGGCACTGTAGTGTAGAAAAGACAATTTCGAAAAATAGTTGTCAAAGGGTGTTTCTTACTTGTTCGAGAACTGTTTGCATATAGCGCTTGTAACTCGCTTGTGCTTGGCTCGCTCGTCAAGAGTTCCTGCAAACAAAAGAGGAAGCTCCACTTTTGTAGCCAAATACATATTCCCCCATAAAACTATCTGGAAGTTCACGACTAGGCCCCATCCATACACCTCCTATTGGCCACACCGTTGCCCAGCTTTTCAGTCAGATTATATCCGCCCTTCTAACCATTCCCCCATCTGGTTCATTTCTTTGTTTTGGGACAACGCCTCTCTAATATTTCGTTAACGTGAGTGCATGGGAATTTTATGTAGTTTAGTTTTAAGCCTTAAGGGTTTACATTGAAATCAAACCGTCAGCATCGTACAGCCAAGCAGATGGTAATAATTATTAGCTCTGGAAACCACACCCAGGAACTATTGGCTTTGACGCTTGTGACAACCGCACCGTCAGTCGTCACATACCCTCCACCTATTGATCCGACCTGACATAACTTTAGACTTCAATATCTGATCGTTAACAAACAGTTTCGCTTCCTACAATGAAAATCGAAGACCCAATACAGTAGCTTCAGGCAACTCGCCCAAGAGTGTACTGCTCCACTATTCCCGTTTGATAAAGTTCGAAATCTGGACGTCTATTCCTGGTAAAAAGTGCGCTGGCTCATTTATGCCCAGCTGCAATCCAAGACAAGCCCCATAAATAAGTTATCAGGATGTCTTTCTGATATTGTTTTGTCGGTGCTTACTTTGTTCTGGTTTATTGCCACAGATTTTAGCTCGCCTGCACGCACCCTGTGAACAGGTCACTACACACACAGGTCGTTGACCCACTCGAACCATGCAACAGTGATTGACCTGATTTACATAAAATGTGAGATACCTTTCAGGAGGAGTCTCCAGTGTCAGGCCATCTCTCTGTGGCAACCCTCCCCACACCCACCCCACCCACCCCCATCAACGTTCTATCAATCCCCACGCTCTGTGCAATTCAGCCGTTAGGGGCCTTTACGCCGTTAGGTAATAACTGAGAGTACACAGAATCGCCTCCAGCAACCAGATGGACAACTAAGTTCCTTTCAGATAAACGCGCCCCATCGTGGCATCAAGGTCTACAACAATCGTGCCTCGCAATCCGAAATGCGTCTAGGTACGCTTGTGACATTGCTTGCACGTGGCCAAGACTCGGCCGATGGAGGCCACCTGACAATAAGAACTTCTTCGACCCCTAATTGACGGACCCAACTCGCCTGTATTCGTTAAACACAGCTGTATACCTCAACACTCCACCTCATACACATCGAATTGACGTCCTAACTTTCAACTGCACCATACAATCTAGAATACTGGTTCTGCTCGCACTCCCGGGAGCGATCCGCTGACCGAGATTTGGGACCGCTGGTGCTTGCTAGTTCCAAGGAGAATTAGTTCCGTCTTCTAGTGCGTTCTTGTTATAATACTATTCTAGATGCGTAGAAATCGTTCCGTCGGAGAATCCACGCCTGCTCTGTTGCCTGATCAATAAGTTGTAAACTGCGTATGTTAAACCGCTCCAAATAATGGCATTTCATGAGGTTAGGTAGAACCGATACGGCCCCCTGTCTCGGTTGTTTGAGATGTTCAAAGACGTAATGCACAAATTACCACTAAATCCATCTGAAAACAATCCCTTCTTTCTTCAAAGGCAAATAGACAGGCAGACTTAACACTCGAGTTATGCAAACTGACCCGGACATGCAATGGTGTTAGATAACAGCGTGTGACAACAGGACAAGATGACAGCACACGTACGGTGTGATAGATGGAGGCACGATAAAACGGTGGGACTATGTATGGGCAGAAAGTGATGTAAAAATGGCAACCAAAGGCTTTTACTATCTTTCACAGGGAGATCCTACCATACCTCACCTGCATCACTGGACACCCTCAGTCCAGCAAGCTGATCTGTCGCTAACGCGCAAGGCAGCCAGTCGTCAGTATATTCCTATGGTTTTACCTTCTTCTGTTCTTCTGCCGCCCCCACACTTATATTATCCTGCCACATCTGCTATCCCAATTTTCTCGCGTTCATGTGCCTTACACTTTTGCGTGATTACAGGTATCGCAGAGCAGAGGATGAGGGACCATTCCTCACTCTAACCACCCCGCTTAATACTGTTTTCCTGCGCATTATTTGTACTCTTTAGCAAATCTTGTTGACAGTCTAAATCGTGTGTTTAGTTTAACCTCCGTGTTACTTATGAGACGCGCTTGGTGTACCCCTTTCTGGTTTCTCCGCATGACCAGACCCTGATTATGCCAGAGAAAAAGTGGATTAGAAGCTGTTGCCGCGGCTCCCCTGTCATCTTCCGGGCCTGTTCTATTCTCTTAACTCCTTCCCTATCACTCGTTGGCTCCATCTGCTGTATCCTTTGACTCTTGCCCCCCCGTGGTGATTCTATAGACTGCCTTTGTGGTACCCAATCGATCTGGTATTCTACATCTACAACCAAACTGTCCACACGATTCAAGTTACTTTCAGGTTCTGGGGGATATCTGTATCTCTTTCACTCGAAAAACCGCTGCATCAATTCGGATCCCCTACCACGCACTCCGTCTCGCAGTCCGTAATGAACACCCCCACCCCTACTCGTGCTCCACACGGTACCGACACTCCCAGGCCCGTGTTCCTTGTTCCTGTTCAACACCCCGTGTTACGCCCTATCTATCCCTTGACCACAATCATAGAAAAGCGGCGATTGCCCACGATTGCCCATAGGATTAACTGATATCGTGAAATGATAAACAAGAAATATTGTAAGTAATGATGATGAAACTTTGAGGCGCGCAAGAAAAAAAAGGCACAAATTATGACAGTGTTAAATTAATGGTTACATTTAAAGCTGAACATTGTGTTGAAGTTTTAATGTCAATTGAAAAAAGCAATGTTAAAGTTGTTTTGTATCACAGTAATGACAAGTGTAATAAGATACACAATAGATATTTAGTGAGTGAGTATGTTGTTTGACAACTAAAAAAAAGGCGCAAGAAAATCTGGCCATTGAATCAAAGGTAAATTGGTTAAAGGAGCAACATAGTCGATCTGTTTTATCTATGCCTCTCTGTCCGCAGATCTTTGCAGTTTGCCATTGGTGTATCAAAAACTAATAGACAGGATAGAAAACATGAACTGGTTTAAAATATCTGAGTAAGAAATCCATAACTGTGTATCATCGTAATTATATTTAGAAACAGCAGCAATATGATTTGGTTAATAGACATTTTTTTTGCAAACAAGAGGGAGGAGACAGGGGCTGGAAGGGCGGAGAAGCAGGTGGTGGGCACTGGCCCCGTCTACCTTTGCGAACGTGGAGCTCCTGCTTCAGAAAGCATTTAGATGATCAGTTAAGCCAGAGTGGTGTGACCAAGATGATATTAAAAAAAAATTCCAGACTGGTATGGATGTCTCAAAACTAGTTTTTATGAATGAAGGGAGTGGGTTTTCAAAAACTTGCTATGAGAGAGGGAGACTTCGCATGTCTACCTCCCCCTTCGAGAGAGAGAGAGGTTTCTGATCGACCCTTCGAGACTGTTAGTCCCCTTCCCTCTCGACCGCATTTGTATTCTTTTCCCCTTTTCCCGTCAATCTTTTTCCTGTTCCAGCTATGTATCCTTACTTATCTCCGTGATCTCCCTCTGATTTTTTCCGAGACAGAACGAGAGAGAGATTAATCGGTATAATTCGATCCATCTCCTTCCTATCAGCTCGCCCTCCCCTCCATTCTTCTCGCCCAATTTTTCATACTCCTTTGCTCTTTGATTTTCCTTTGCGGATCTTATTCTGTTTCTGTGCTTGGGCCAGATTCTCCTTCGATAGCCAAAGTTTCCTACTTATGCGCTGCGTGGAGGCATCTCTTGCCATTCCTTCACCATTTCACCATGCCGGCCACAGTGCGAGAGTCGTAGATCCGGAATCGAGAACAGGACCTTCTTGCGACCTGTTTCTAATGGTTCCTCTTTACTGTCGCCGGGGGCCTCTGTTCTTTCGGAATCTATGGTTGTGTGAAGCCTCCTTTTCTTCCTCTCCGTTTCCTCTGGTCCGACCTCCTCCTTTTCGGTCCTTTTCTCCTGCACGATCGTCTCTACTCCATTCCGCCCTTCCCATATGCTTCCCCTGTAGTATCTCTCCGACTCATTGTGTGATCTGCATGACAGTACTGACGGTTCTGTCCCTCTTCGCTCCGCCTAGAGGGGTGCCATCTTCTGCCACTACTCCTGTACTCTAGTTATTCGTCCCTCTATTTCTATCTGCTACTCGCCTAAGTTTTCTTACCATTTTCCCAGGGTGTCGCTTGGTGATTTGTCTCTTCTTACCCGTAGCGCCCTTCGCACTCTCCTTTTCCCCACTTTTCCTCTTGTTTCGTCGGACGCCCCGACCTCTTTGTTCGTCTATTTCCTTGTTTCTATTTGAAATATGTGTGGAAAGCTTTTCCTTCCTCTTTCGCGCGCAACACGGACGCCTCATTATCTTTTCCCTTTTCTCCTGTGGACCTTCCCCTGTTTTCGTTGGCAACGGAGAGTCATTTTTCCAGCTGTAGACTCTTGCTCCTGATCGGTCGCCTGCCTCCCGTTAGCTGTGTTGCCTCTCTTTGTGAGCCATTCTCTCTGACTTCGTGGTGGGGCTTAAATCCTCCTCTTCGTTGTGCCCTGCATCCTGATTCTTACCTATGATACGCTCTGATTCTACTACAGTTATTTCTTGACTCCGTCCTCTCCACTTTTGTTTCGGTTTTCGCGATTTTTATCCTGACGCTTCCACAGTTACCTGGTGTCTGTCTTTCTTCTACCGTGTTTATCATCTGCGCCCCTCTGTGACCGACGGACGTTGTGCTTGCTGACCGATTTTGCCTCTTCTTAAAAATGAGACCGGAGAAAAAGAACAGCATGCTAGGCGACGGGGAGGCTTTTGGTGCTGATGTGGTTATCTATGTAGACTGAGGACGT
>JADBJO010035765.1:5000-11860 GCA_016801955.1 Conus betulinus | reverse complement strand
ACATCTGGTTGACGTCACTTGACAAACGTTTAAAGCAGGGTCATTACAGAACATCGTCTCTGGTTATGAACGTGAGGGTCAGGAACATTTTGGCTGCAGTAGTAATGAGCAAAAAGAAGAAACGTTTTTTTGAAACTTTTTCGAAGCTTTTTGAATGTAATAAAAAAAAAGTACAAAAGTAAATAACAAAAAGACACTTTGCCCGAAATAAAGTAGCGATTGAGGAACTGATTCCTTTAACCAATGACGCTTCATGCTGTTGCGCATGTTCACTAGCGGATTCGCGTTTGGACTGTTCGGTATTTTCCACCCACAGTTGCATAAAGATGTTATAATTTAATGTGACAATGGAGATGCCCATAATACTATGCGACTATGACGGTTGGTTTTTTTTCGGCGTTTTTTATCATATGTCATCATCGATATTTTTCTTGTTTGTTGACAATTGTAGAAATCGTCTCTGAGTATAAATAATGCTATCGTAATGGTCGATTCAGTAACGTCTCTCTCCTATACTCGTCTACTATCTCTCACTCGCTAACTATCTCTATCATCTCTCTCTCGGATTGCGCGCGCCGACGGCCGACGAGTGGATGTTGTGCTATGGTAGGTGTGGTGTTTTTGCGTTTTTTTTAACTCTTCTCGCTCTAACTCTATACTCTCTCTGCTCTTCCTCTAACTTTGTCCTCTTTCGACCAAATACTCCAGGGAGGAGATGATTAAGGAGATGGTGGTTGAGAGGAGAGGTAGAGAGAGAGATGAGAGCAGAAGGGGGTGGAGTATGTGACCGATTCGGGATTGAGAGAGAAGCGAGAGAGACACAGATGAAGGAGAGAAAGACAGTATCAGACGGACAGACAGAAGAGACAGTCATTAGTAGGAATAATTAAAAGGTCATACAATCGTATCTTTGCGGCTTTGTTAGCCTATCGTGAAGAGTCCTCATTGTATAATTAGAACACACACACAAACACACACACACACACACAACACACACACAAAAACACAACACACACACACAAACACACAAACACTGACACGTGTTTGTCCATACAGCACAAAAAAAAAAAACAAAAAAAAAAAAAAAAAAAAAAAAAAAAAAAAAAATAAAAAAGAAAAAAACAAAAAAAATCAAAAAACAAAAAAAAAAAAAAAAAAAACCCAAAAAAAAAAAAAAAAAAAAAAAAAAAAAAAAAAAAAAAAAAAAAAAAAAAAAAAAAAAAAAAAAAAAAAAAAAAAATAAAAAAAAAAAAAGTTGAATATTAGAATGAAATGAATGACCAATGAAATGTGTGTGGTGAAGATTGATAAGGAATTGAACTGTTAGAAAGAAATCATTGCTTCCACCCGCCCTCTCCTACTCATCGAAATGATAGCGACAGAAGTTCACTTCCAAAACACAGGAAAGAGATTTGTACCTTCGATTTCTTCACCATACATGGTAGTGCTTGCTGCCCCGGGAACTATTGTTCTTGTCACTAAGTTTTCATTATGGATATGCCTTTCGTCGTTCGCCCGTTTCGTTTGAACTTTTTGCCCGAATGTAAATTTGATCTTTTTTAATGCCTGATCGCCTTCGGTTTCAACTCTCGCTTACTTTAGGAAATTGGCGTCAGCACACACTGTCGAGTTGTACAACGGATTCCGTTTTGGTGACTTTAATCCAATCATGACCAGGGTGATGATCGAAAAGCTCGTAACAATCAGCCCTTGGCGGCATAATTAGACTGACCAGACTGTGTGTCTTGGTTTGTCTGTGTGTGTGTGTGTGGATGTGTGTTGCTGTGTTGTGCGTGTGTGTGTTTGGTGTTGCGTGTGTGTAGTGTGTCGTGTGTGACATTGAGACGAGAGATGCAAGAGGAGAGAAGGGGAAAGAGAATCGAGGAGGAAAAGAAAGAGAGAGAGATGAAGAGGGACGAGCGTCCCGGAGTGGAGGGAAGAGGAGAATTAGAGAGATGTGAGAGAGGACGAGAGAGACGGTAGATGAGAGTGGCGTGTGTGTGATGTGGAGAGAGAAGAGAGGAGAAGAGAGAGAGACGAGAAGAGGAGAATGAGAAGAGTGAGAGAGAGAGGAGAAGAGAGTGTGTGATGGTCGTTGTGGCCTTATGTAGATTGGTGTGATGTGTGTGTGTGTGTAATGTGTGGGTCGTGTGTGTGTGTATGTGCGTGCAATGGACATAGTGTCGTTGTGCGTGTGTTGGTGTGTGTGCTGTGGTGTGTGGGTGGTCGTGCCGCAGCCCGGCGCTAAGGCCGCCGGTTGCGCGCGGCGCTAGCGATTGCATGCAGTCTGCCCAGAAATTATGCGGAAGAGAAGGAGCCTTCATATACATCGTTACATATCCAGAAAGGACAGAACGCGAAGAAAAACATGCATACATATTAAAATACATACAGTAGTTTTGGGATTAGTTCAAAAATATCATGTTTTATCTTTTAGTGGTCTGCGGCGCGGGCCAGGAGAAAGGAAGCCGCGACTACAACATTAACGCAAAGGAGCGACGTATGGTCTGTGGGCTGCAGACGCGTTGGGGCTGGGGCACACATATTACAATCACTCATCACCGCTAGCGATTTGCTGACAAGCAAAATGTTCTCGAAATAGCGGCGACCGTTTGTGGATGAAAAACATGTAAAATGAAGTTAGGTACTCTAGATAACCACATCGAAGAGCAAAAATATTTTGATCCGAGAGCGACAATGTTTTGCAGAATACCTACAAAATTATTTGGGAAAGTTTTTTTTTTTTTTCAGACAGCGAGCGAGCGATGGCCAGAAGGAGAACGAGACTAGAGCGAGAGCGAGAGGCATGACGATTTGAGAGCGAGAGAGAGAGAGAGGAGACAGAGAGAGACAGAGACAGAGACAGGAACAGACAGAGAAGCAGTGGTGAGGGTTTACTGATGTGTGTGGTGTGTCGTGGGGTCGGGGTGAGGGGGGGGGGACGTGTTGGGGGGGGGGGGGGGGGGTTGGGAGGGGGGGGGGTTGTTGGGAGGGAGAGGGGGGGGGGCGGTGCCGTCAAACAGTTCTTAACAAGCAGTGATTGTGGCACCGAGTACTCCCCTGGAGTCAATGGCTAAACAGAAAAATTCAGTCCTTCAGCCTAGGGTATTAATGCGATTAGGAACTTGCTTTTGATCGCTGGTCTCGAAAGACAGCCACAGTATCTATGAACATCGAATGCTTTAAAGCGATTGCAAATAGGCGCAAGCTGATCAGATGTGTTGATACCCCTTCTCTTCCTTTTTCTTTGGTTTCTTTGTCTGTCGGTCTGTCTGTCTGTTCTGTCGTCTGTCTGTCTGTGCCTGTCCGTCCATGTAATGTCTGCTTTGTCTGAGTCTGTATGCGCGTGCGTGGTAGTGTGTGTGTGTGTGTGTGGGAGTGTGTGTGTGTGTGTGTGTGTCTCTCTCTGTCTGTCTGTCTGGTCGTTCGGTACTCTCTCTCTCTCTCTCTCTCGCTCTCTCTCTCTCTCTCTCTCTGTGTTTCCTTTCGATCACACCCTCCTGTGTCCTCACTCACAACTGACAAAATACAAAAGGATAACAAAAAAAAAAAAAATTCTCCGAGTTAAAATTTTCGGCGGAAAAGAACACAGAATGCTTTGTAAAATCTTTACCTTCAAATGATAATAATAATGATAATAATATATTTTTAATGGTTTAAGAACTGAAAATAAATAGATAAGGTAAATAAGATAAATGGAATATGCAACTACATACCATACATACATACATGATCATACATACATTCTCAAGAAAACGCCAGAATCTAAAGTTAAGATGTTGGGATATAATAAATTCAAAGACCAAAACGCGCTGGCAGAGTCTTGAACTTACTAAAAGGTCAGTTACATCCTTATGAGACCTACACGGGGGAGAAGGAGAGTAGAGATGCCACGTCACGTGTGATACGTCACATGGGCAATGGATTCCGAGTCATGGATAGGCGGCTGGGGCGGTTGCCCTTTAAGTTGGGGGTAAGCCCACCAATTGAGGGCAAAGACTTCTCCACTCAAGGTGAAAATTACTTTAGCTCTGCCCGCGTGGCTGTATGGTTTTTTTCTGGCCACTTATTTGTCGCACTCCTGGCGGGACTTGAATGAGCTTGTTTTCGGGCTACTTACTGAATAATTCCTCAGTCAGCGCACTGACGAGTCGACGTATCTTTTTAACCCTCTTTCCACACCAATCCTTAGCCCCCTCAATCCCATCCCCCCAACTCTCCCTCTCCCAGATCCCTTCCATCGCTCCCCGTCCTGTGTGTACCCATCTTTCACCCCCCTCCCTCTCTCCGCACACTCTTCTCCATCCACCCCGTCTCTCTTCTCTCTCTCCTCTCTCTCTCTCTCTCTCTCTACTCTCTCTATCTCTCTCGCTCAGCGATTACAAATGCATCTCAGATTCATCAAAATAAAAGAGAGAACTTTAAATGTACAGTGGTACTAAAGCAAAACACACAAGACATGTTTATGAAACATGATTCATACAATATAGATTGCTGCAAAACTTAATCGAATGTGGACGACGAGTACTAATGATGGTAGTATGGGACAGTGTAATATCGCGACAGGAAACCCATCAAAGAAGCCATCGTGAAGGGAAATTTCCAAATGGAAGCCCGTTAGACTGTTCTGTAAGAACTCCTGAATCTCTGTGGTCTACCCTCCCTAAGATTCACAGAGTCAACAACCCTTTATGGCATATCGTGTCTGCTCGCCTAGTGGCTGTGAGTGATCGAGATGAAGTTTACGTCCTACGAGATTTGACAAGACTATGCGAACCTGACAGATGATGTGGGAGGATGAGGAATTCGTGAGAGGGTCAGTCGGGAAAACTGGTTGTGGTTGTGAAAGGCTGGAATTTGCAAATTCACGATTTAAACGTGTCATCCAGTGAGAGAAAACCTTCGATAGTAAGGGTGCAGATTTTTCTGCTGGTATGTGGTGTGTGTGTAGTGGGTGTGTGTGTGTGTGTGTGGTGTGTGTGGGTGTGTGTTGTAGTTGCATGCATGTTCAATGTTGCCAGTATGCTTTTTTGCGTAATTTGGGTTGGTACTGTCTTAGTGAGTTTAGAGATTGAGTTCCATAATATAAGCGGCCCCTACAGAGTATTTTAATTTTGGATTGCCGATTTTATCTTAAAACACATATTTCAAGGTTACTGGTTCATTAGACCAAGTCGAGTAATGTATTGTGTTTCAGTTCTCGATGTGTTTGAATGTTAATGGTTTGCAACGGTAATGGAGAAGAAACGGATTCAGTTCATCCGACTACAATATTTGAAAACGGAAATGTATTCCCGGTATACAGGTGGGTTTATGTACTCGACATTTCGCCCGTATTCAAAAGCACCATTCTCGTCATGCTACGGTTCCGATTCCATTCAGCACCTGTGAAAATGCCCAGCCCCCATTAAGTAAAACACTAACTCCTTTTTCACATTCATGTTTTACCATTGAAAATACTATGTCCTTTATTTGGTTAAATTGCAGCAATCACAAAGTGACAATCACTTTGGTACTGTTTTCATGTGTCCTTTGATACGATATTGAAAATCTTCAGCCATAGCACAGTAACTCCATTCGACCTTAAATAGTGGTCCTTTGAAGCACGAACTCTAAAAGCCATGTAAACTGCCTATATTCACAAACATTTCCTAAGAAAGACTGAGTCTTTAGTCAAAGTATGCCTTTAAAATGATGACGATGACAAAAATGGACTGGCATTGCAAGCTATAGACAAAAGAGTCTATTCTTCAGCAAAAAAAAAGTTTGAGAAATGGAGTTTACCATAATTTCGGTATTCCATGACGTCAATGAACAAACAGAAGAAACCTGCTTCATTTCTTTTTTCGTGTTTAATCATTTTTTCAATGTTAGGGTCTATACCACATAAATCCCAGACATCACCTCCCTATACAAAATATTCCATAACGAACCACACTTGAATACAAAAAGCCACATATCACCTACTTTCACAATGGTCAATAGCCCATGACTGATGGGATTTCAGTGCGGAGATGCCTCACTCTTTAGAAAATCAATAACAAAGGCACTGACGCGGAAAACATGCCAGAACAACTACACACTAGACGTTCCTCATAGCACAGCAAGTAGGTCAAGGGATGCGAATGAGTTCAGCTAGGTTAGAGATGTAGGAAATGGGGAAGTGGGAAAGAAACGTAAAAACGCATTCTGGCATGAACGTTGTCCCAGTCACCGTTAAACCTGAGGCTTGCTGAGCTCACTGACTGGCCTCTCTATCTCAAGGATCGTCACTAGCATTTCTGCGTTTAGAGCTGAAAATGACCGTTGCCCCTCTCCTTTTCCGTTTCGTTCTGCTGCTTTGCTGGTTTGAATGCATGTCTTTCCGCCTGTCCTACACCGAAAACAAAAACAAGCAAACGTATAGAATAAAACAACCTCAAATATCTATCTATCTGTTCAATTTGTATGTATGTATGTATGTATGTATGTATGTATGTATGTATGTATGTATGCATGTATGTATGTATGTATGTATGTGTGACATGTAACTTCATTTAAACCCCACATAAAGCAGTGGGAAAATATCCCTAGTAGTTCAACCATCAAAGGCCTTCCTTATTAGACTTTTTTGTCTTGTCTTTCGTTATATAAACAACCAAGATTACCTAAATGAACCAAAAGCTTTTTGAACGCTGAACTGATTTTCATCGATACTTTTCCGTGTTGCAAAAAAAAAAAAAAAAAAAGAAAATAGGACTAACACATATTACTACATACAATGATGACTACTGTATACATAAAAGAAGCATTTTCTAAATACTAACGAGAATGCCATTATATTCTAAAATTCCTTTAAACATTTCAGTTTATTGTCAAAA